>JAAAKG020132147.1:0-14608 GCA_010014905.2 Druon quercuslanigerum | reverse complement strand
GAATGTACTAATGTAATTGTATGGACGATTCTAGGAATTGTTAATGTAAATTAATACAGGAAGAAATATAATTACAAATTGACTCTCAGTCCGCAATAAATTCATAAGTTAATTGTAACATAAATATTAAGAGAACGTGAGAGAATGTATAACTAGGGAAATATGAACCAAATAATCTATATTTGTTTAAACAGCTAGAGGATCTGGTTCGAACGCGTAAACTCTGTGTCTCGTCGTCTCGAATATTTTAATTGTAACACTTAGATTATTTCTTTGAGTTCGGACTTGTAAAATTTTCGCTTTCGTTTACAGTTATACCGGTAAATAAATTCTAGTTCTTATCTTTTAACAATTTTCTTGTGTTCTTAATTTAATTAAACCCTTTTCTTTTTAAACTTTAATAATTAAACTAAATCATCCAGTTTTAAATAATCTTCGGAGATAATAGAGGACATCGTTGGTGGTTTTCGGATTCCCAAATCGGCGGACAGGCTTTTTAGCTTGAAGAGTGGAAGAACCAGAAAATTTGATAATTTGGAAGATTTCAAATTTCGCACGAAAAGGACTCACATCCTTTACAATAAGTGGTCAAAGCCTTCCATGCGAGTCGACCCAGCCTGGGATATACACACCGGAGCACACTGAGAAGTATGTAAACTGACTTACACGCTTATGATATTGTGATGGTCGTGTATGAAGTGTTCCATACTTTTTGGTTAGTTTCAGCTTGTCCACTTTATATTAAATATTAATTTTATAATAGGCCGACAGTTCCTAATACTGAAGATTTTTCGGAAGCTCTTATACTACAAAATTATACTTGAATAAGCATTTTATGTATCTTTCGTTTATTGTGTAAGAGTTTCTAAATAAAAAAGAAAAAACAGTTCATACAGTTTTAAACATCTCACATAATTTTCTGGAGAAGAAATCTCGCAATCCCATCTGCTGTGAAGTTTGATGGTAATTGCATGCAGAGATTCCTTTGAGAGACAAGACTCCCATCCTGTTTTTTAATCACTGTATCTCAGTAATGCAGCCGAAATAAAGTTTATATTATGAGAATATAGCGCTTCTGAATGAAAGATAGATTGTTTTTTTCTAAAGATCGAAGCGTCACTGTACGTGAAGCAGCGGTTCTACATAATTATTTCTCATAGGAAGCTCTACATATAAATAGGAACGAACTTTATAGGAGGTAAGTTCGCATGATTGATTAATTTTGCACTTTTTTATAAACAAAAGAATATAAGATAATATGTGACCCGTCATTTTGTAGATTTTCTACATCAATTTTTTCTATGAGGCAAGTAAGTTCATTGCGATAAACAAAAAATATGTTTCTTACGCCTTCAACGAGTTTTACACATATAAGAAGATCAAGTCTCGAGAGGCAAACATATAGGCTTTTCGTTTCTAACATATATGTTTTGTAGTTTAAAATTTCAGATGAAAAGGAAAGGTTTTCTGATATAGAAAATAGCCTGTGAAATTATGTCTACTCACGTGGCATAAAGATTTACACTCCATTTCTTCGAGTTCCCCCTGCAAGAAGTATTTTTTTATTATCAAAAGTACTATTTATTAAAGTGTGTATAGTTTGACAATTTACAAGTCATGCATGTTCTATGGAGTGATAAATACTTATTTGAATTGAATTATTAATCCTAATGTGATCAAGTAATTCAGGTTAATTGGAGTGAAAGAAATACTTTTTCCAGATAAATAATTATTCATGGAATTAAAAAAATATACTTATTTTATACCAAGAGCTGTGAATATTGTTGAAAGAAAATAATAACAATATGTGTTCGTTTAAATGAACATCCTGCAATTATTAAATTTGGAAAAGTATTTAATCGAACAATAGAAATACTTTGTTAAAATAAATATATTTTCATTTCGTTGAGATCAATATTTTTTTAATTTACCATTTGGCATATTTCTTTTATTTGTAAAATTTTTTTAATGTAAACAACGACTGTTTGAATTAAATTTTCGTCAAATACGTTGGACAAAATGTTTGCTTACTTCATGAAATGGAATTGGATTTTTTTGAATAAATATTTTTTTAATAGAAAAATGTCTAATTTGTTACTTTGATTAGATCAGGAAATTTAAGAGTATGTTCCGCAGATCATATTATCTCATAATACAAATCAGTTCTTGAAGTTATAAGTTAGCCGTAAAATTTCAGCATAATTATAGTAGAAAAATGTGGTGATTGAGGTATGTCATATGATGTTACTTACGCTGTGTCGTTGCATGGTGTATGGATGACCGTTATACACGACAGCTGTAGCCGATATTAAAGCTATCAAGACTGTAAAAAGAAAAATAGGAATACATATTTATTTGTTCATACCTAATTAATTTGGCTGGAAGCCAGATGCCCGCCTGGGCGGAGTCGAGCTTTCAACTCTTCGAGTCGAGCCAAGCCGAGTCGGACTAAATCATTCCGAGGCCGAGCCTGCGTCGAACAGTTTGGAGTCGATCGGTTTTAAGCCGAGCAGAGCTCCAGTCGCACCCAAAAATTTCGGGTTTTGGGTAAGGTCTGGCTATACAAAAATTCCATGATTCGATTGATTTGATTTGCATTAAACTTGGAATACAAATGGCGGCTTGTGGGTAGAACTGTGTCGCCTCGTGTCGTATACAATTAATTACCCTTCTGGCTGATTTTTCCGATATGTTGGTATTTTAGTTTGTGGAGAATGAGCTTTAAATCTCTGTTAAGGAATTTAGATAATTAATGATCAAGAACGGATACGGACCTAATTCTTGGGTGGGAAAGGTGTGGCTGTCGCGCTTCTATTCTCAAAATGTGTTAGCGCTTAGGATCCAAGACTGGAGTTCCACAAAACTTGATCCTCGTAGGTTTTCGGAGTCCTTTATATTCACGTAAAATCACATGAATTCGTTTTAATTCATGTTGGATTCCTTTAAATTCTTTAATTTTGTTGAATTCTATTTAATAGTTTTAATTCTTGTAAATCGCCATAAATGCTTTTAATGCTTATAGATTTTTGTCAATACTTCTAACTGAATTGAAATCTTCTACATTTCTCGAAGTTCTAGAAATTATCTAAATTCTTTAAATTCGTCAAAACTTCCTTGATCTCGTATGAATTCCTTGAATGCATCTTAATTTCCTGAATTCCTTAAGTTACTTTGAAGCCCGTGGGAATCCCTGACATATCTAAAAGGGAATTCTACGACTACAAGGAATTCACGTAATTTAATGAAGTTACAGAATTCGCGGATCTCACGGAATTCAAGGACTTCATGGAATTCAAGGATCTTAAATAATTCTAGGAATTTACGAAATTTTAGAAATCTAGAGAACTCAAGGGCTTTAGTGAACTGAGAGAATTGGCGGAATTTACGGAATTCAAGATTTTTACAGAATAACTGAAATTTTGTGAATTCCTTGCGCTCTTTGGATTCCGCGAGCTGCTTGCATTCTACAAATTCCTTGAACTCAGTGAATTCTGAAAATTCCATCAATTCCGTTAATTCCATGAGTTTCGTGGATTCCATGAAATACTTGAATCCAGTAACATCAGTAAAGATCTGCAATCCCGTGAGTTCTCTGAATTACTTGAAGTCTTTGAATTTCTAGAATTCGCTTAATCCAGAAAACACAGAAAATCCGTGAAATTTTAAATTCCGTAAATTCGTTGAATTTCGTTATTTTTGTCAATTTCTTTAAGCCATTGAATTCCAAGAATTGCGTTTATATATGAAATTCCCTGAGTTAATAGAATTTCATGAAATTCTTCAATCACGTGAAATCCGCATATTTCTTAAGATCCTACCGTGCCCAGAATTTCTAGAGAGCCCCGAATCCAGATTATAATTATTATTATTACACCATTAAGCCGTTTCTCTTTCGGGGTATGCGTGACTCACTCGCTGGGGAAGGGAGTAGTGTGAGGAAGGGGTTATAGAATTTTTAGATTGATCTAGAATTCTCGTGTTATTTATTTAAATAGCACGTTTATTCCGCAACACTGCACCGACCCAGGCTGCTGATCAATCTCTCTAACAATCACTTCAAGTAAAGGTCCTCACAAAGTCGTCATGTGAGGTTCCCCTCTTCGGTCTATTAGTATCCAAGGTCTATTGTTTTAGGCGACGTTCATTCTACTGACACTCTTATTAACTATTTTCCGCCATTCTTTTATGTCCTGGCATACTTTTCTAGCTCCTTTAACGTCCATGCATTTTTTCATGCAGTCTCTCGTGTTTCTATGGTTTCTTATGTCCATTCTAACTAAGTTCTCATTCACAAATTATAACCATTCTTTCCGCGGTCTGCCTCTGGGAACGCTGCCCCTTATCTGTCCGAACCATTTTAACCGACTTCTTTTCTACTTGTTAACTAGAGTCTCTTCTGCACCACATTCCTTAAGGATTTTGTCGTTGCCCACTTTGTCCATGCATCCATGCGATGGACGAAAGGAATCTTTAATATTTCGCCCCTGCTAGCTTCCCATTGCATACTTTTACGAGTTAAATTTCCTCTGCTGCCCGCGATACATGGGCCCGTATGACTAACCCATGACCTTGGGCCACATTTTCTTTGAAATTAGGATTTTTCACTTCCTGCACTTTCAAAACATTGAAATTATGATTGTCGGTCAACTTGAATTTTATTAGGAAAAGTAATTTAATTTTACGTGTTGAACCATTTTCATTTATTTTTTTACGTGATCTCATCATCGGAAGGCTTTGTTTAGTATACTAACATCTCAGGCAATTGTCTTATTATTATTTTATTGTCAACATATACATTCTATTCATATTGTAACTGGCGGTTTTTAGCCGCAGTTATCTAGTGAACAATCTATCGAGTGTTGAATTAATTTTATTGATGAGTGGGACTTCGCACGGAGGAAGAATAAGATTTCTGATCTTTGTTAAAACACATTTACTAAAAAGATACTCTCTAAATTTACATACAAATCATTTCGAAACCCTGCGCTAAAATAACTATAATTTTATTACTCAAATTCTTTTTTGGCATTGCACTATCACTCTGATGATTATATTTTATCTAAATTTAAATTTTAATATGATTTTTACCTGATTTTTCTACAAGGTAAGCTCTATAATTTTAGTTCTCGCATAAAACGAATAATCAAAGGCAACTCAGTGAGAGGTTCATTTACCTTCTTTAAATATTCATTAATCTATAAATTTATGACATTTATCATACTTAGGTGACTAAAACTCTTTGGGTTAATCCCTCTATTGTGTCCTAAATGTTAATTACACTTGAGTGAGGCTCTCGCTGAGGCTCAGCGCTACCGTGTAACTATAATTGTTGCCTGTGGGTCGCACGCTCAGTCTCCGCAGGTGCTTACTACATGTGTCGCAAGGGACAGGATTAAGGAAAGTACAGAAAATAAAAATCGACAAATATCTGGATATTTCCAGTATTTGAGAGAATCTCTCTCTCTCTTAATGATATTTTATTGCAAGGCCTTCCTTTAGCGCGTTTCCAGAAAATATTATTTTCTTTACTTTAGGACTTGGTCGCTTTCTTAGCCAGTGGTGATGTGGTATACTCTCGTCTGCCCATAAGAAACCAAGATCCTAACGAAAAGTTGTATTTTCAATTGCTAACTTCCTCAACCGGGGTTAACAGGTATACTGTGCCCCCCCCCCCCCCCCTTCAGTTAGAAAAGTGAAAAGAAGATAGATTTAAAATTATATTTTCCTTTAATGGCTCAAATGCCTTGAGAAATTTTACCAAGTTTAAGTCCTCGAGAGGACAGTTGGACTTATGCGAAGATTACACTAATTCAGATAAGAAAGAGTGCCCTTGGGACCAGGTACACACGATATAGGTGCTTGCGCTCCAGGGATCTTCACGAATACTTGAGATTTAGGAATTAAGCCTAAGGCACAAGTAGCCTCTGAGTTCTTTCCTTGAGGATAGCTAGTCCTCAAGAGAAGAACTGTTGCCGATTCTGTATCGAGACTCTTTTTATAGCCCGGTCCTCATCCGGGGGTCTCGCATCTCCACTAGAAGTTTTTTTTGTGGGAGGCTGCAAGTTTGTGCTCTTATGTTGCCCCAGAATGATGCAACATTTTGCCTGTCCCTTCGACGCGGTATGTCCGGTTGCCTATAAAGAGGCTATATTATGTAACTCGAGGGTTACAATATACTATATTATATAGTTTATAAATTATATATAGGTGAAAGTTTCAGGCGTAAAGAATATTAATATCGAGTTATTTGTATATAGATTCATTACTGATGTTCTGGGGTTGATAAAATAATTAATATTGTACTAGTGTATAATATATATTATATTGTGTGATATTTTTATTATTATTATTATTATTATTATTATCGTTGTTACGGGGTTAGAATTTGTTTAGTATGGATACTATTATTATTATCAGAGTTAAATTAATTTGATGTCGTTAGGATTAAACTTGCTCAAAATAGAATACATGTAACGGTGGGAAGCTTAGAGACAATGCTAGACAGATAGTAGGAACGACAGAACACTAAGCAATGATTTGAATGGACCGCTCGCCCAGCATTTCGACGAAGTGGGAAAAATTTCGAGCCGAGCTCCCCACTCTCGAATTCACTTGGGCGGGGTGGGAGAATCCGCGCGCTCTCCACATAAAAGAACGCGGTTTTGTCATCGTCGACTCAACTCATTGATTATATTAGTACAAATTTTAATATTAAGCACAGTATGGCTGTTTAACTCCTAAACATGGAGAAAGCTTTCGATATAGTATGACACAAGAGTCTCATAACAAAATTAAAAAATTATAATATACTGCAATATCTAATTAAAATTATAGATAATTACCTCTGCGATAGAAACTTTGTAGTAGAAGTTAATTTTAAATTATCGAATGAAAAACTTATCAAAGCAGGCGTTCCGCACGGTTCCGTCATTGGGCCAATATTACTTTTATATTATATAAATAATACACCAAAGTCTAGAGATGCAATAATATCCTTATTTGCTGACGACACACGTCCCTGACGGCTACGTTCCTTCGACCTAAACCGCTTGGAGGACATTGTTTGAAAAAAGAAGATCTGGCGATAACTTAGTTCTGGGCAAGGCGGGACCACCATTGGAGCTTGGTGCAGAAGGTCGCACTGGGAATGAAGCGCCAGAACACGGAAGGCGGGTGTCCCATCGTCCACTTCTACAGCCGACAGAAGACCTGATTGACTTAATCAAGGAGCGTAGAAAGCCGATTACCGGTGCGCCGCAGTAAGGAAGAACAAACCTTTATAATGAACAAATTTCTTGCATCCGTACTTCCTTCTACCTCAATATAGTTTCTTCCCACCTCCAAACCAGCTTCTCAGGGGTCCGCCTAGACTAACTACCCTTTGTCAGCGACATACTCCTCTCGTCCAGTTACCCGACCCCTTCTCAATCTCTCATATCCCTCTTACTTTCCCTTACAGCCTCCTTGAGCGATCCAAACCCGGCGAGGGGGCCGTATCAAAGTCTTCGATAGATTCTGCCATGACAACCTGATCATCTGCGAACGCTAACCCGCGTAACCTTACCGTTTCGAGATCCACACCTTATTATTGGAAAAGAACTATTTTTAAATACTTGGCCATAAATAATATAAATACTTATGAAGAAATAAAGCATCTTTGTCTAACGCCTTGAATAATATCGAAACAGTCACTTAATTTTCCATTTACCCTTAGACTCGATGGGATATATAGGCTAGATTGTTTCCGCGATTTTTTCATGATTGGAATATTGACACGGTAAAACAAGCTTTACCTTTCTTTTTTGTGCAGCCTCGATTCGCGGTACCACACACTTTAATCGCACATCTAAGAATGATATCCCGGAACATAGTTTATGTGCCTTCTATATCTTTATTTCGTATAAACGCCTCCCAAGTTGCCTCACCTATGCTTTCGATTATCTTATTTTGGAAATCTATTCTCACATCTGGTTTCTGTAGTTTCTCAATTTTGATTCGCGTTTGTTTTGTTTTCTTGCTTCTCTTTTTTTCCATCCCCGATCTAAGTTAATTTTGGTGATCAGAAGGTAATGATCAGTTTTGCATTCAGAACCCCTCATGACCCTTGTATCGTTGACTAGCTCTCTAAGTCTTTCATCCGCAACAGCACAGTCGATTATACTGTGGCTATTTCCTTTAGACCAGATGTACATATGGATCATTTTAGGCCTAAACCAAGTATTTGTAATAAACAGACCCCTTTCTAAGCATAAGCCAACTAATTTATCTCCCTTAAAGATCTGGCGCGGAACATCCAACAGCAATCTTGGAGATAAGAAATCATGATCTCCGAGATGATGCTTCGCTCTTTCATCAAAATCAGACCTAATCCTTGCCTACGATGTGTTTCATTATCTACTCTAGACTATATTTGAAATCCGCCATTTGACGACCCGTTTTATATGTCCCTACTTTCGTATTCCTTTTTCTTTATTTCAGGCACATATAAAATATCTAGTTTCTTACGTGCATAGTTTCTCGTAATTGTTTTAAATTGATATCATTCACCCCTCTAGCATTCCAAACACCCAGTCTCAATTCGTCGCCTGACTCTTGACCTTTACAGTTTCCGTGTACATTCTTTTGTAAATTAAAGAAGATAATTGATGAAATTGCAAGAATTTCAAAGTAATGCCAGTAATTTAGGGAATTTTGATGCACTCAAGGAATTCAGACGAGGTCCAGGAATTTTGAAGAATTTAAGGGATTCAGATATTTCAGGGAACTCCGTCGAACATATAAGATTTCAATGAAGTTACATGAATTTAAAAGAATGTTGAAAAATGAGAAGCAACTCATAAGCTATAAAATGTTTACATAGAATTCAACGAAATGAAAATAATTTACATGAATTTAACATGAATTTTACTGTATTCGAATATTTTTAAATAATTAACTAAAGCGGAGAGTATTAATCACTAAACCGGTCTGCTGTTTCCTGATTAAATATGCATACTTAAACCAGGGTCCAAATTACGGAACAGGTTGGTCATTTCAGACTATAATTCCAAGAGAGGTTGTTTAAAAATTCGGGTATCGAATTGGTCCTGGATTCTCGTAAATTTCGAGGACCCGAAGTAATTTGAGTACTCTTAAAAGTAAAAGTGTAGTATTCGCTTATTTGAAAAACTCGACCTGTTTCGGGTTCTCAACATCAATCAGTTATTCGAAATTTTCGGGTTATCAAAAAATTCAAGTATCCTTGAGACTGGCTTGGCCCGAGACTTAAAGCTCTTTGCAGCACACTAACAATTTAGCTAGATTAAGGTTTTCTCCTGAATTTGATTATTAGACATCACAACATAGAGCAGACGAGTTAATGATGAGGTAAGGAAAATTTTCAGCAATGTGACCAATTAAATTGGCTCAAGTAATGTGTGACTTGCTTTTTGTAACTGATAATAACGTTATGTTTTACTTTCAAAGCCATTCCGAACAAAATATGTATTAGCCTTATATGACATAATATGAAAAAAAATTATGTTTCAAATTTCTGCTAAAAAAATATTTGCATCACTGATTTCTATTTTGTTTTGCAACGATAATAATTTACAGTTTAAATATAAACAACTGATCTGTATTTTCTGCACTCTTCATATAAAAAATATACAATTAGGAAGAAAAAAATATTATATTTTTTTATCGCATACCATGTAATAATATATTGATATAAAAATCTGTTTATAATTTACTTAACGAATCTATGTCTTTTTAAATATATTTTTTAGTTATTTTGTTTTAAATACTGATTTTAACTAATTAATGGGATTATCTGTCGAAAAATGTTTTTTACAAGCTTTTCAAATTGGATTCACATGTCATCATATGGAGCTAATATATTGTTTACCTGGAACTTATTTTAAGTTCAGACAAAAATAATCTATATTGAGCAAACATTAGACAGACGACGAAAGTGTTCTATTAGATTTTCTGTCGGTTTCAAAAATTTCAGTGAAATATCTAAAATAGATATTGAAATTTAGATGCCGGAAATGAAATATGTCTATTAGCAGAATGTAAAAGTACATGTATATCTTGTATAGATATGATTACTCACTCATAAACAAAACTAATGCCACTTTTTCCTTCATCCTAAAAACTGATTTTGTAGTCAATTTTCTTTCAATGACGATATTTTCTGTAAACAAAAATCATTAAAAAAAAGATGTTTGGTAAGAAAGTGAATTCTTTAAGGAGAGTCAATCCCTATAAGGGCTTCAAAAAATGAATTTTTTATTGCCTAAATATATAGTTTGAAACCTGTAGAATACGATGCAGTTAGTAATTTTGGTCAATTCTCAAAAATGAAGTCCCGCGAGCATTTGAGCGTGAATCGCTTCTGCTTCGCTTGTGGTCATGATCGAACAAACCAAGATCCCGTCAATCCGATGCTCAAAAACGTTCGACTTAAGAGTTCCACTAATACCCTAAAATATTAATACCCACTAATACCGTGAAGATGAAGGACTGTTATATGGTGCCGGAATAGCTGACTAGTCGGTTAGTCACAGAATCATACGTTCTTTCTTTGCCGAAATTTTAAATGCGATTATTTCAAAACTTATTTTCTAATGTGTTTAAAATCGGTGTATGCGATTACTTAAAAACTATTTTTTTTATCAAGGTTATATTTGGCACACGGTTTTAGGATACTTATGCCCAATGACTGAACCTAAGGCCTAATAAAAATTACCAATATAATAATTGTCATAGATGGGTCATAGATGGGAAGTACCTATAATTTAAAATGATGAAACTTCTTGTGTGAAATAATTTAAGAGTTCAGATTGTTCAGACTAGAATTCTAATTCTTCTTTGCAAGTATTTTATACAAAAAGTATTAAAATGAAACTTTCCCAATTAATGATTCTTGTACTCGTATGCTAGCGAAATCAAATTAACTTGACTTTTCTTCTATATATTCTATTCGATTTGAATATTTAATTGTGTTTAACTTTTCTTTTGAAACATCTAAGCCCGATTTTAACTTACACATTATTCTTATAAAAACGAAAAAATTACAAGTTCAGGTTTTTGTGAAAATGTTTATTAAATGTGTATGTATTAATTAAAAAATTAAATTATTGCGATTTAGTAAGGCTAGAACCCGCCTAGGAGTTTTGACATAAAAATAGCCCACAGAGAATTAAGTTTTTTTAATAGCTCGACTAATCACTGACCAGGCCTCGACTTGAAATGCTCACCAAAAAGAAGACAACTTGTCAGCGACCAGTCCCCAACTAGGGATATTGCCTAAAAATATTCTGCGACTAGCCCCCGACGAGTGCCCGACTTTTATTGCGGGCTATTGAGACTACTTCTACACGGGATTGTGTTAATATAGTAGTAGTTTAAGCGTAAGTGTAGCTTAAAATCTGATAATTCTAACACAAAAGGTAGGAAATATTTTAGTTTGCATTGTCGGCGCATGTCTTAAACAGTTTGAATGAAAATTAAAAACTAACTAGCTCGTAATTGCAAAATAAGTTTCAGGATGATTATATACATGGAGAAAAAAATCTGCTCCTCCCAACACGACGCCTCGTGTTAAGAGTTTTCGTTGTGCCGTAACACGACGATCGTGTTAGCACAACACGATGCGAGTTTTGGGAGAGTACTTCTTTAAGTGGTACAGTGGCCCAGGGGACCCGATTCCGTGACCAGAGGTCGGAAAACACATTAAAATGTACAAAAATAAATTTCAAGGTCACTTATCCATGGTTTTTGAGGGTGCTGATTCCGAATCTGATATCAGAATTTCAAAAAACAAAATGGCGGATTCAATATGGCGGGCGAGTATTTCAAAAATTATTGTATCTACTTGAAACGTGGAACCTACGGGTTTTCGAGGACGCTGATTACGAATCTCGAGTCAGAATTTAAAAAAAACAAATGGAAGATCCAATGTGGCGCTCGAGTATTTTAAAGAAATTATTGTATCTACTTGAAACGTGGTACCTACGGGTTTTCGAGGACGCTAATTACGAATCTAAAGTCTGAATTTAAAGAATAAAAAGAACATTTAGCAGATTCAATATCGAGGACGAAAATATTGAAAAGTATTTTACAAATGATCTACGTAAAATATAACACTTATTTATAATAAGTTATCTGCCACAGGGGTTTTAAATTTTTTATTTGTTTTTAATTTTATTTTATTATGTCGGATTTTTTATTTACTTTTTTTATTTTAATTTTCAATTATCAGAACTGTAGTGTTTAGGTTGCTTTTGTGTGTGAGTTTTTCTATTTTTTCACGTTAAATTCCTTTTGCATCATCCAATATTTCTGACCTTCTACGTCGGAATAACACAATTCGACCTCTTGCGAAATGTTAGTAAATCTCTTACCTCCATTTCATTTTAGGATTAAAGATTAGGGAATCACATGATTGGATGCGAGATATCCATAGCTCTGTAAAACATATCTTCGATGTTTGCTTTACGGCTGAAAGTTCTGCTGTGAGGCAATGTGTCATGTTTATAATTTTTATTTCTAGACTCAGAAGCTTGCTCAGCGAGCATACCCACTGGAAGAACACTTGTTCTTATAACATCAGCATTATGCATAAGAATTGTATGCAGTGTCGATGGCATAGGAAATCGGTTGTAGTTCTGAATGTAGAGTTCAGCAGTCGCATAGCAAAATGTTTCGAATTTTATTAAGTCAATTATAAGTTGACAAGAAAGGGCGATTAAAATCGTTTTGAAATTACAAAGTAACTTAGGGTCGAGGTTAAGATATTCCGGAAGAATTTCTGGCTTATCGAAAGACTTTCGTGCTGTATTGCCATCATTAGTGGTACCAGAGCCTCCTGGTTTTGGCTTGTCCACTATTATTCCTAACTTTTCACAAAGGCTACTTTGTATTTGCTGTTTTCTATATGCACATTCTTCTTTATATTTAGCACTTTTCATTTGCCAGACTTTGATGTTCGCCCTGTAAGAAATATGCAAACATGTTTCGTAGATTATGATCCACGCATGAAGTGGAGAGAGTCCGTACAGCAGAGATTTGGGATCTGGCAGAAAGATTTCCGTATCTTTGTTGTTGATAGTATTAAACATTTTCGGAGTTGCATGGCACATTGGACAGGGTTGTATCTACTTAGTATTAGTAATAATATTCAATACCTTACCATCTATAAGGTAAGAAATAAAGAAAAATGGATACGAATAAAATGATCATCATCAAATTTAACTTCAAGAACTTGTAGTTTGTCAATTTTATCTTCAACAATCTGTTTTTGCTTTAAAACAACATCTGCTAATTTTTAAGTGTATTCTATAGTAAGAGAACGACAAGATCTTGGCGGTTGCGATGCTTTATTATTCCATAGTATGATTCTATTTGCAATTAACAATCGAAATGGAGTAACTGTGGTGTAGTTTTGCTTAAATTACGAATAACCTGCATTCTTCTTTAGCAGCTCTAATATCATTACATGTAGGCCAAATATTTGCTCCACATGATTTGGATTCAAAACGTATATTTTGATACACTTCCTTAGAAAGTGAATTTTCAAACAAAAACGCTAAAGCTTCTTGTTGGTTCACTTAATAATTTCGTAGTTTTGCTTGGCGTCCCTAAATTTTTCAAAATATTATCGCAAATCGAATACGAATCTCTATTTTCAGATTGTTTCGCTGCGTAACGACAAGCCATAATTATTCTTCCGGGATCATGTTTCAGCTCAGCACTGATTTTAGAAACTTCTCGACGTTTTGAACGATCAGATTTTTCAGCAAAATTAAGCGATGGGCGGCTGAAGTGTGAAGAGGCAGCAGAATATTGTAATGAAATAAAAAGAACAGAAAAAATTAAATTTAACCATTTAGCATTATTAAATGTGAATCTTGCTAAAAATCTTTGTGCAGCTTGAAATTTTTAATACTAATACTCCAACTCAGTTTCGATACAATGTAATGAATAGTTGAATCCAAAGTATTATTCATTAGAAATTAAATAATTTGTCTTTTGGTAAATTTCAATATGATATACAATATAATCCAATCCAGGAAAGAAAAAAAGGCAATGAAAAGGAAAAGTAAAAACTTGTAACTTTGGATAAGCTTTCGCAGCAAAGTGAACACAGGAAAATAAGTGAAAAGCACAGCGAAACATAAGACGTGCGCGCGTGCGTACGTATGTGGCGGCTCGCTGCAGACAGGTCAGTTCTTGGCGCTCGGTTGCTGACTCTATTACTTGCGATTATTATACCTCCCCCACCACCATTGAACATTTAAATGTTTAAAAAAAGGCTAAGGTCGGTGACCCTCCTTTTTTGTATTCAATCTTTCCAAAAAACAACACTTCATTTGAAAATAATTCTGTCTTTCTTTGTTAAATATTTTTAACTGCACTAAAATTACTTTTCCACTTACGAAGTTTGTGAAATCATCAAAGAAAGACTAAGGTCAAACAATTCTACGTTTCTTTCCTTCTAAAAAACAAAGGTACATAAATAAAGCATAAAATCTTGATAAAACAACTCTTATGATTTTAATACAAACTACATTAAACTTAACCATACGATCTTAATTAAAACTACTTTTATACATAACACACC
>JAAAKG020132146.1:0-14608 GCA_010014905.2 Druon quercuslanigerum | reverse complement strand
TGGTTTAATACGAGGAGAACTTGCATGGTATTATACCTTGCAACTTCATGGTATAATGCCGTGTTTTTTCTCTTCGTACAAGGAAAAAAAACACATACGTCAAAGAAATAAAATCAAAGATAACGAAAAAACCATAAAATGTATCTGTCAAAGTAAATTGAAAAGTTTTGAAGCTGGCTATTAGAAGAAAGAAAGAAGTAAATAAGTAAGCCTTAAACAGTTAACGCAAAAGTTAAATACAAATACTAATATTTTTCCCACTACAATAGATTAGGTTTGGAAAATCAGCTTACATTTACTTCCTTCTTATTACATCCTTAGGAACTCTAATATAGGCATTAAAATAGCGTCGATGAAAAAAATATTACACATCCAATTGTCATGGACGATTTTTGAAAAAAAAAAGATAATTTTTTTTTATTTAGTACCCTAAATAAAAAAAATATATATAAAAATTTGACTAATGAAGTATACCATTCAAAAATACTATTCAAAAATACCTAGAGAGCATAAGGCAAAAGCCAAAAAAGATGGTAAATAGCAAAGCAAGTGTTTAAAAATTTACTGAATTTATTAAAAACATATAAATAAATGAAAATGGTTTCATGAGGATTGGCAGCGATTTGTTACTTGATTCGCTCTTAACATATCTTTTTACCTTAGACAACAATATACGTTCTCAGATACCTTTCAAAGGATAAAGTTGAGATTATTAAATTTGCAGACAGGCATTAGATTCGAACTAAATTGAAAAGTCCAATAATTTGCTACAAACTTTCAATAGCTGACGTAAGGTAAATGCACTGGTAATCGTCACCTTAAGCTAAATTAAAAATGAAAAATGCTTACGATTGTATTTAAAACTTAATTTTTATTATCACAAAGGTCTTAACCGATTAAAGTAGATAGAGAAAAACTGAATTTTGATTACTTAACATGATATTTGATTGGATTTAATTTTTATTCGCGATTCAAATTCAAATTATGCAAGTGCGTTAGTTATTGTCAAGCTCATAACCAAGTAAACATGAGAAAAATATACTAGTTTGATTGAAGAATATTCAAAATGACCTAAAATCACAAGTTTTATCACACGCGGCAAGAGCGAATATTGTAATACAAAAAATACTGGGGCATCTGACGATAACTAATGCAATGACGATAACCAGTGCATCTACCTTAACTATATTTAGTTTTTTGATACGATACAAAAGTTTCAACATCCTGAATGGATATCCTTGCTTCATGCTCACAAATGCATCTAAACGCAGAAAAAAGAACCTTATATTTTACTGAAAACCACGTTAAAGATAGTTCAATAAAATTTACTATTATATGCAACTAAATTAAACTATCATTGATGGTTACCAGTACTCATTATCAGGTTATGCTAACCTGCGTATCAGATAAATTTAACCGACCCAGTCGCATTTCTGCAATGTTTCTCGATACTGCTATTACGAACTATCTTGTCATTTTGACGGATAAGATATAATCAGATCGAACTTCTGTTAACGTATTAGAGTATAGGCTATAGTCGACATGGAACTACATATTGCAAAAAAATATTGGTATAATTTTTAAGTGACAACGCTTACATCACAATTAAAATTTTTCACGAAACGGGGGGATTCGAACGCATAAACCTAAGCACGCAAGTCGATTATCTTAGCCACTACACTAATGCACGATTTGCGATCTGTGAAATAATGCCGAAATGCATTTATAACTGAGGCGGGGACCTCGGAAACGACTTTTGAAAACGCTTTTATGCCATCGCGCGCATACGACAAAAACCCTCGCATTTACTTCATATTCATACAAGCCAGCTGATACAGTGGCGCAATACAAACACTTCTTGCTCTATTATCTCTCAACTTTACGCGGTCTGTGAATAATTTGTACCATACAAAATGGTGTTATTTGTTATAAAAACCCTTCATCACTGCTAAATAGGAATATAGAGTAATATGATGACTGTCACAGAAATGTAAAAAATATATATTTCTAAGGTGATGCAATGCATTCATAACCGATTACGTCATGAACTCATGCGGTGGTCCGCGCGGGTAGGTTGCATTTTTAAGATATTGGGGGAGAGCTAAGCAAGTCAAACGGACCGCTAGCATGTACCGATCCTTCTGTAGTGCCCACTGCATCACTATTGTAATTTCGGTTCAATGGATTTTACATATCTTAAATTATTTACCACTAGGGAACGTAGGTTTATTCTACTAAAATATTACCGTTAAGTTCACATTAACTTCATTGTGACATTTATGAAATGCTAAGTGATTTTAACATTTGCACTCTCTCATTAAGAGCAGTTTTTACTGTTACGGCTACAAGAAGCACTCAACATTTCTTTATAAATAAATATTCCATTTCTTTTTTCTGCGTGTAATCGCTAAAGTAAGAGTTCGCCATTAATTCTCGCAATTATGTGTCTATGCGGCATTCCTCGTAAGTATCAGCAATGCTAGCGGATTACTATATCGTTCTATGTTCCCGATGCTTTTTTGGCATGTCGAGTGATCTTGACTAAGGTTGAGTAAGCATGGCTCGGTTAATTAACCAAGTCCCTGTAATTCCATCCGTTACAGAAAACAGATGCGTCCAGACACCCGGCGCCTTGCTTTGCTCGAACAAACTATGCATTCGAAACAACGCAAATAAAGAATGTAGCAGCAGCTACATTCTTTATGAATAGTGCGATTTGTGTGTTAGTTTCTATAGAGGTAAAGATACTGTTAATAAAAACGAACAACAATCATGTTACTTATTAGGATTTCATTGCCTTTTACTTACTTTTACGGAAAATAAGCACATATGGTAACTCCATTTATACCATTTTTATGGATGGGGCTGTATGATAATGGAAATCGGTCTTAAGTCGTCGTCTTAATTGTAAACACTGTACAAGTATAGTTGCACCTAAGGGCGACAGACAAACGATCTTGTTTTTAAGCTCGTTGAAGAAGGAGGCAAAAAATGACCGCAAGACTGTGAATTAATCGACTGGGATCCAAGCCGACAATCACTGCAGCGCAGTGGAACTGCGTCCCGTAAAACAGACGAGCTCCTATACCATCCGGTTTCTCTTTGAAGCGGTGAGAGACTTGCATTTAAGTGCCAATGGTTTCGCGCCATTGTGTGCGACCTCGAATGTTCTAATTGCAAAGTCATTGGCTGTCTCAGAACGTCCAAGGAAGAGCAGGCGGAAGTTTAGAAAAAATCTTAGTAAAGAATCATCAGAAACGATCGGAGATGCTACATCAAATTAACCGCATTTACAGGAACCTGTGAGAATAAGACTCATCCTTGAACTATTTACTTCTTGAAGAAACACAATTTTCGTACACTATTAACATTGTTTTTTGAGGAAACAGCCTGAATTTGACTAGGAAAATGTTTGAAACAAATCACGCGCATTTTTATCCATAGAATCCGAAGATGCAATAAAAAATAGGGGTTCCCATTTAAGATTTCGAACTTGCTTCCACCCCTACCCCAGGGGGCGGTGTGGGGGGCCGATTTTAACATCAGTGTATGTACTCCTCAGAGTGATTAAATTTTGATTCATAACATTTTTGCATGGAGTGCCTATTTTTCGAGGTATTCGAAAGTTTCAAGTTTAAAAAATCACCCAGTATAACACTTCACACAATGCATAAAATATAGGGGAGAGTCCCCCAAGGTGGATACCAATCTTTTAAACAATCGTAGAATCCAAACAACATTACATATTTTTTACAATGATATATATTACCTGAAACCTTAACTCATAAGCTAACTGTTTATGAAACACAATTTTGATATCATCAATAGAACCAAAATTTTAATTGATTTTAAAAATAGTACAAAATTTCGACTTTAAAAAAAGGTCCCCCAAGGTGGACCCAGCGTTAAATAGACAAAAAAAAGGTTTTAATTAGAATCATCGGATTCTAGCCGCGCATTTTGACACATTTCAAATGAACTTCTCTTTTACATACGTTGCACGCAATCGAATTGAATTTCGTAAGTGTTGAAGGCATATTTTTCAAACAAATTATGCAAAAATCTGCATCTTCTTCTGAAGATTCTTACTTAGCTGGTGTTTTTAACTTTCTCAACGATTTTCGCGTTTGTTCAGATGGCAATGGCTGCTTTGAATTTTCCGCTGCCTTTTTCATAGCTTTTCTAGCTGAAAACGTCGGATCATGTTCTTCGCGGTTACGTTTTTTATCTTTCAAAGCTGCAATATTTTCTAGTGAAGTCAGGACGCAACTTTTCAATGGCGTTCGACCAACCAACTTCTGATAATGCTTTAGATAAATTTGAAGCAGGCACAGAAGTAGAAGTTGAAGGCTATTTCCACGGTTTCAGGTTCCCCACTGAGTTTTGCGACAATAAAATCACTTTCAGTAAAAATATGTGGATTAAAAGGGCAAATCCCAGCAGCTTAAATTCCAGATTTTATAGTTTTTGGTAAAAGAGCAACATCAAGAACATCTTTGACAATTCCAACAATGTGACGAACTTCGAAAGATTTATTAATATTATTCTGATGCCATGCTGCAACCAAAGATTTGTAAACGTTTTTGATTGGGTAAAATACGCTAACATCGAGCGGTTGCATTCGATGCGAACAATGCGGTGGAAAAGTTAGCAATGCACATAATTTGCAGCAGCTAAGTCCAGTACTTCAATAGGCATGTGTGATTAGAGTGTGTCCAGTGTAGAGTGTGAGTGTTAAAGAAAATTTTTCATGTGCATAACAAAAATTTCTTGTGTCATCCAGCCACCGTTTGCAAAATCCAATTGACCCTGGCCATTGTCCATAAAAAAAGATTGCACTTTTTTGTACGGAAATAAAAACATGGGTGGAATTGAATTTCCCGCAGTATTAACAGTTGAAACCATGTTGACCGAAGTGCCTCTTTCTGCAGTTGCCACTTGGCCAACTCTTCTGGTTCCTTTTGTTGTAATGACCTTATCGGTTCTAGTAGGTACCGTTGGAAACCCGGTTTCGTCCATATTGTAAATACGAGAGGATTCAAATATTATCTCGAGCATGTCATTCAGCTGATCAAAAAAAAAACACGATTATTGCAACTGACCATTCCGCAAACATACAGTACGGGCCAAAAGTTTGAATACTCTGAAAGAAAATGGTTTCAAATTATATTTTTGTATTTTCTATGTATGAATTTGATTCAATTTAAGTTAAATACACATAAAATATCTGTAGAAAGTGCAAATTTAAACAACTCATATAAATAGTCATTTGATTTTGTGAAATCAACAAATAAACATGAAAAAAACTTTTTTTTCTGAACGGATTCAAAATTTTGGTCTGTATCATGCTGATCAATAAAAAAAATTGCGGAAGTATTTTTTAACATTTTCTTCGCAAAATCCTTTCACTCGATGTACTGATGTGTGCTCTGGTGTTCTCAAGCTCAGTTCTTTATGACGATCCATGAACTTTCGGTACCACTTTTTACCAGCCAACTGATTATAGCGCTAATTTTTTTAATTCCCTGATTGTCAATCCACAATCAAAATCAGCGCACTTTTGAATATATTGAGCGAGAGTAGTTTCTTAAACGGGTGTGAATATCTGTGAAAAAATATCACATATTAATTCATTATCAATCTGAATAAGAAAAATCAGTAACGCACCACCTTTTTTATCGAAAGGCCTTTGTATGAAATTTTTTGTTGTAATAAAATAATCAATTCTTCTTCTTTTCTCGTGGAAAAATCAATATTTTCTTCTGTGTCCACTTTGGTAAGGTACCTTCTCAAACTATTCCTAGGTATTTCGAACTTTTTTGCTGCTGTTGAAAGTGCGTAATTTTCTTTTTTTATAGCCTGTACGGTTTTTGACATTTGGCAAAATCAATATTTACAAAATCCGTTTTCTGTTTGTACGATGACATCTCGGAAAAATTAAAATTTTTGTAGTACCTACTGTTTTAAAACATATATTCCTGCATTTAGGAGGAAGTAGATAGATTTTTCGCCCCGGGGCCCCGCAGACTGTCCCTACGGCACTACACTCACTGTGTGTGTGAATGTGAACACTGTGAGTCACACACCTGTGTTTGTGCACAAATTTTAATTAAAAAAGCAAGTGTCCACCTTAGGGTAAAAGAAATGTCCACCTTAGGGTCATAATCTGTTAAGAATATGTTTGTTTGGTAAGTAAGCAGAGTCACAAGGGTACTTACCTTTTCGGAAATACTGTTTTCGATCATTTAATCCCAGTTATTCGAAACGTCTTCAAAACTTTAGGAGCGACTTTCTCGTACTGTGTATAGTGCAGTGGACAAACAGCCACGAGTTGCCACTTCATGAAATAACCAAAAACTGCATCTTCCCAACTGTAATACCGACATGAAGCACGCAGTGCTACCACATAATACAAACAAAATATGCCAGGGTGTCCACCTTGGGCTTGGCAAGGCACTTTCGCAACTGGATTTGGGAATTATCCCTAAGGAATAGTTGGAAAAATTCCAAGAAATCTTTACAGTGTACATTTTTATTGCTTGGCGGCAACCCAATTAATCTTAAGATATTTTACCCTTGTTTCAACTAAGTTGTCCTAGTACATTTTTAATGCTTCCAAGTGGATACATTAATGTATTTTAAAGAATCTTATTCTTCATTTTGTAGCATGTGTTTTTTGATAGAATTTGGTGATAAACGGTACCTAAAGTTCAAATACTTGTTTAATATTTAAATCTAAAATTAACTTACTGAACCTATGAATTCAGTACATTTAAACGCACCACATATACATTATCTATCATATATTAACATATATCATGTTTCAACCAAATATCAAATAATTCTGAAAGAGTTATGAAATGAAAAATTCTCGCGATTTAGGTGCTGAATTTTAAATTACGAATTTTTTAAATTTGTTTTTCGACCAAAACATCCGAATTAAATAATAAAAAATAAAAAATGTAAATTGTCAAATTAAATCCTCGAAAATCAAACTATTTTACAACTTCACATTTAAAAACTCAAAACAAAAAGTACTTTATACTGTAAAATTTTCTATTGGAATCATAGCCAAATCACATTTAAAGAGATTGGGTAACTGCACTAAAGCAAACAATTACAAAAACTCCCAGTTTGGAAATATATTCACTGTATCATTTTTCCCCCGGTCTATGTAAAGATATTTATTTTTTTTCAATGGTACATGATACATAAAAAAAAACTCTTCACCAGTAAATCTCACTACATTTGTATCCAAGAAAGTGAAGAAGAGCTCATTAAACCGAATCGAAACCGCCAGTACCCTTGCATGTCTCGGAACTAATAATTCGCTTTGATGCTTTTTCTGTGACTTATAATTGCGGTCGATTTAGATAAGAGTTGGAATTTCATTCAAAACATAATGATGTTGTGTTTGTCCTTAAATTTATACTACATGTGCATCAAGTATATGCGCATAATTGGCTCGCAAGTGCAGGACTGGGCGAATGGGAGTGGAGTTCTCGAGCTTCTCGGAACTGATAAATTAACGCGCCTTTACTCTCGGGTCAATGAATGCCGATCATTCATAGCAAACAAGTCACGTGCGTGGGGATGCACGAGTGCTTGTTTCGGACAGAGTGGAGACCATTGTTCGTGCTTAAAGGCTTACGGTATGAGCCGACATCGATTCACTAACAACTATTTATATTCTGGTTTTGAATTTTCGTTTCAGGAAATGTCATTTATTTATAAATGGCATTTATTTATAGTTTCAGAACTTATAAATCAAATACTTATTGAATTGTAATTTGTAGATCCCACACACTATGGGTTAATGACACGAATAGTGGGCCACCCTTTAGCAGTGGGTCACCCCCTCCAATTTTAACCTGAGATTATTAAATAATAAAATAAATCTTCAAACTGAGCTTCTCAAAGAGCTTTTCAACGTGCCTATAGCATTAAATATTTCATAAAAAGCATCAAAATTGTGGGACTCACTTCTAGTGATTTTGCACATTTTTAATAGTTGAATGAGAAGTTAAACATTTTTTAAATGCAGATAAATGCATATCAGCTTTACCTAACTTGACAATCGCTTTTTATACAATTTTGTATATTATTTTAATGAAATTAAGTGGTACAGTACTGTTCTCTTTTTCTTATCAAACTTTCATATCAATTTTGATTCTCAATCAGCCCTTTGTACACTTTTCTTGCACGGGACAAAATTCCACGAGTTCAACGCACTCAATTCTTTTTTAAAGGAGGTCTCGCGTTATAAATACCAATCTTCATGAACCTACGAAAATAACATAGTATTAGACCATTCACGAGATGAGCCTAAATATAAGCTTGATGCACGACTGGCATACATATTTTAATGCGTACACGCAAAAAAAAGTGTAGCTGTGACAGGGCAGTTAATCCCTGTGGCAGCTAAACGTTTAGTTGAAAACGAACGAGAAAATGTGGAACATTCACTGTAACAGCTATAGTGAATATCTTTGACCACTTTCACTGTTTTGGCGATAGTATGTAGTCAAAAGAAACGTTAAGTATAGCTGGAACAGAAATATTTAAATTAAAAAAGAATGCTAATCAAAATGTATAGTTGCTGTAACTATAACCCTGCAAATGACAGAAACAGAAAAGATTGGGAGGTTATTTTTAGATTTTATAATTATGTATATTATTGCTGTAAATAGTAAATTTAAAAAAAAACAACATTGACACAACGTGGAAGAACTGGAGAACGTCAGAAATAACGAATTAATCTAACCAACCTAACCTTGCGAAATCGCGCGAACTTTGCGAACTGACTTCGAGTTGCTTAGAGTAAGAATGTATAATAATTGAATACACATCGCGGATCTCAATTTATTATTTATTATTATTTTGTAAAACTAAAGCTTTACTTACCTTCTTTCATCGAGATGATATTGCAATTCAACTTTCGCCCCCTTTTTGAGTACATTATTCAACTAAATCGCAGATATTTACAATATAGCTCTTAGAGCGCTAGTCAAATTCATCATACCTGAGAAATAAGTGGTTGCTATTGGAATATATATTTCCATTTCATCTAAATTTTTTACTTCTTCTTACTACTTCTACTTATAAGTATGAAAATCCAAAGCAAAAGGTCTGGAAAGTGACAGGAATCTGCGAATGTTGATTCTAAAATGGTTAAAAATGTAAATTATTTTTACATTTCGTTTATGTTAAAGATTATTATTCAAGGTTTTTCACCCAAAAAAGAGCTACAAATTTTTTATATATTATTTTTTATAGGATCCGTAGTTTTCGTTTTAAAATTATCTTTGAACCTTTTTCTCTCACAAAACACGTGCGACGAGAACGTGTTAGTTGGAGCCGAATGAGCTTTAACTAAACAAAATTCACAAACACTACATTCCAGTAGCCGATGGTTTGAATTTTAATTTTAAAATCCCTATGCAAACATGTGGGAGAAGCATAATTACAATAAAATTTTCTTTAGAATTTATTCCGCATCTCGCATTGTTATGTTAAATTAAATATAAATATAAATTTAAATATAAAACAAAAACTAGAAGTTCTATAAAAAAATGGGTAAAGCTAAATTTGTAAATATTTTAAAAACGTACAAGTCTTCTATTGAACTTTTTCGCGTATCTCGCAAGGGGTTATTTCTCACTGCTAAAGGAAACCATTTTTCAAGTTACAGTCGAATCTCATTCAGTGACGAAAATTAGTGTGACTAAGCAAAGGAGAATTTATAAGTATTAATAATTATCAGTTTTTATGAACAAATTGGACAAACAAAGGAGAAGTTTTGGCATTTTTGGGCAATATCTTTCTTTTTTTGCGTATGCCTGCCTCAAAATGCGTTTCCTGAGAGGATTACCTACAGAAACTTGTTTGAATATTAACAATTGCCATTGGTATAAACAAATTGAAAGAAAAGCAACTGTAAGTTTTCGTTTGCAACTAATAATCTTCATGACTAGAAAAAATTCTGTGCGAAAAATGAAAAGTATAGCATTTCTAAGATGAAAAAAATTACTTTCAACCAAACTAGCCAAACTAAATTTTACAAAGAAAAGTCCTGGAGTTATGTCTTGATATTATTAATCAAATTCCCTAATTCCAGTCTTTTTGTTGTTTGAACGTCTTAGACCTCGATATGGGTAGTCATGTCTGAGTCAGCCTCTGACACATGCGTTGTTTGTTTCTCTTCACCCAATCTTTGGGTGAAACATCTTTTTTTATTATTAAGTAATTAAGTTATTTTTTTGACTTCATAAAAACAATAAATTATTGTTATTTTATAATATACTGATATTTTTCGGAAACATTAAAATTTGACGTTTTTTCAAACTACTAATAATATGAACACATACTATACCTTTCATTTATGCCCATAAAGCGGTTACTTTTATCAGCTTTTATTCAAATAATTGAAAGAAAATGTACAGTTTATTAATATCAAAACTAGGGTGCACGGCGTTACATATAAGAGAAAATAAATTTGTATAGTCCTACATGTACGTGAGTTATTATTTGCTTTATGTAAGATTTCAATTTCACTTAACGTTTACGGAAGAAGTTTATACCTAAAATGTCTTGGGTCGTCGTTTAGAAGGCACGTGATGTTTTTTTAATAGTTCAAGAGATTCTATGTACTAGAGCGTTTTCTTCATATTATGCGTTGTTTGGCTTAAAATGTTATTTCATTTTTTTTTACTTTGAAAATATTATACCTCTGATAATCTTCTCTTGCTCGAAAAAGTCATTAGGATAAATTGTTCAAGTGTCCAAACACTTCAAATAGCAGTCCGTAGAATATGCAAACCTTTAAAAAAATAGTCTCAAAAATTTTGAAAATGCTCTAACTTTTCGAATTTTTATCCATAATAACTGGTTAACTAACTTATTTTCTTTTTGCCTCCTAAAACTGTGTATAAAAGTACAATTTAATCCGATTAGTGTTTAAACATTTATCCCGTTTACAGGCGACGACGAAGACGACGACAACCACAACAACGACGACGGACCAAAACTGAACACTAAATTCCGGAACGCGACTACTGTGTAACATGACTCATCCGCCTGCAGGACACGGAACGCGCGTGAACTGCGCTGTAACGTGTAGGTGAAAAGCGTGCAGGCGGCTGAGGCGCGGTTTACGACCGTCACGTCGTCCTGTGCCTTATGACTCAACCAAGTCAGTAACCTGCCCAGCGATTTTTTCTTCACCATTTTTACCGCTCGTTCGTCACCTCGTCGGCAAAACGAATGGCCTCGCGGCCATACTCTAAGCTGCGAAGAGAGCCGACAAAAGTTACGTTGCCGTTGCGAGAAACAAGAAAAATTCGCCGTCTTCGTGTTCCGTAACTAAATATTTTTACGACGAATGACGAATCCCAAAGGCATTCGGAAAAGGAGCACTCAAATAAAATTATGACAGCATCGAATTTTGTAAAGTAATTTCTTCCTCGCGGATGCCGGTTACTAAAACTTATGTCTAGAACGACTTTTTTGTTGAAATTTAGACTTTTAATGAAAAGCAATCTCTATTCTCAATGAAATATACTATAAAATCGATAAAGCTCGTTTAAAAGCAGATATTATACTACAATACTTATAGCATCACTATTTGAACCGAATAATGATTCTTTAAATTCTATAGTACACTACCGTCGGAAATTGTCTATACGACTAGCGCAAGCACTATTAAAAATTACTGCTTAATTTGGCACGTCATCACTCATTTAAAAACGGAGCGAGGAACTTTTCTAAAGCCACGTGAGAAGTTTAAAAAAAATGAAACAATTTCTCGAATTTTCTATCTCGAATTTAACTTGTGACATAACCAAAAAAAAGTTGTAGCAAACATCTAAAATTCATACTACACAGTCTTTGAAGTCTTATATTTAATTTCGAAATTAAACTTAAAAAATCTTGACGGGTTCTCGAGATACGACTAAAAATGTCTATGTCTTAAATATCCAGTTTCAGCGATGTGACTTAGGAAACTTGTGGAAAAAACTGAAATTGACAGAATATAATCTTTGAAAGCTTACCTGTAACTTTAGCCATTAAAACTTCGAAAACATTCATGGGTTCCCAAGACATAACAACGAATGTCTAAACGTTTCTACGGCATGCAAATTAAAGAAAAAGACTAATTTATGTATTCCTTATTATTCTTTTAATACAATTCAAAGAGTTGTAAAAAAATGTAAGAAACAATAGGGGAATGTCGTCAGGGTTGGACACTGCCAGGGTTGGGACACTGCTATATTTTGTCCGAGACACTTTGCGCCACCAATGTCAAAGCGTGGCACTACTACTGTTGGTTACAGGAAACTTTTTAGTGCATCGCTCGTGTCAAAGAGTGCTTGGAAAAAGTTTTGTGGCATCGTTTCGTTTTTGGTACATTCAAAAGTTTTATACCGTTCGTAATAAAGGCCTTGGAAGTCGGACGAAAAACATGTCAATGTCAAAGTAAGTATATATTTCTATTACTTCGTTGACCGTCAATAAGTTCCTAAAGGTAAAATTTAAAATTCTAACCTGTTTGTATATAACTTGCAGCGATATAAAATGATGCTTGTAGTCAGGGTTCAGACACATCATTTTTTTCTTTTAATCAGGTAAATAATTGTTTTGCAACAGTTTTTCGGTCCGCAAAACATAAAATGGATTTATTTTCGTTATAAAAGTAATTTATTATATATAAAAATCAATAAATTGTAAATTAAAAAAAATTTAATTTAAAATAAACTTATGTCAAAAAAACAATAAATAAATTCGGTGTTACGTCCAGAACGTAAGGATTCTACGATTTTTCCGCCCTAGCTACCTGTGTACCGTTCCCCCACTACGCGGCTTCTCTTCGCACCGTCGAGCAGTTTCCGCCGAGCCTGGTCGACGATGGGCCTTTGTTCCTAATGAGGCCTAAAATATGGAATATAAAATTTTTTTAATTTCCCACTTATTAAATCACAAATATGATATTCGAAATCTACGAATTATAACGATTCCAACGATATGTTGTTTGACTCATAAAGTTGAAAAAAAATATATACATGTTTGACACAAAAGATAATATGTTCCTTCGTTTAGAATATTTGGTGGCCCTGAAAAGGGCCTGTTCAATTTGTAAACACGTTATTATTTACACTAACATCTGGAAAAAACGTTCTAATTATAAATGATTGTATAAATTCCACTTTATCTGATTGATAGCGAATGCGATTAGTTCAGTGAGTGCGATAATATGAAGATACCGATTTTACAAAATCGAAACGAGAAATCTTGCTGAGTTCGTAATCATCAATCTGATTTTAAATCAATTCAAGCTTGTTCTTGGAGTAAGAATTCTGGTACTTGAAAGGTGAATCAATGCTATTGCACTTAAGTAAAATCCCGTTTGAACTTCGAGCAGAGTTTCAATAGTTTTGAAAATTGAAGGTGAGACTGGAACGATTCACACGCATTCGTTGTCCGGGTTGAATCCGCAGTTCTTTCGGACCAGATTTTAGACTGAAAAGTGCAGTCATATTTCAGATTGTTTAGCTTCCGGAATTTCCAAAATTTTTTCCCAAATTATGGTAAGACTGAAACTATTCATCCTTTTGAAAAGAGCAAAATTATTAAGGGACAGTTTTGAGAAATGCGTTTGTCTGAGTAATAAACAAAATTTATGATGTTTCAATACTGGAAAACTTTCCATAAAGTTGTACATAAAATTGAACATAAAAATGAATACTAGTTTTTTAATTGTCAACTTTATGAGTCAAACAACATATCGTTCGAATCGTTATAATTCGTAGATTTCGAATATCATATTTGTGATTTAATAAGTAGGAAATTTTAAAAATTTTATATTCCATATTTTAGGCTTCATTAGGAACAAAGGCCCCCCCCCCCCGCTGACCAAGCTCAGTGGCAGCAGCTCGACGGTGTGAGGGGAAGCCGCTTAGTGGGGGACGGTACAAAGGTATCTGGGGCGGAATTGTCCATCGCTCGTGCACCTTTAGTACGATAGCGACTCGACTCAGGCTATTTTCCGATCCGTACGAATACGAAAGCGACGAGGTGTCACCTCTTGCCCGGTGTGAGGCCACCATCGAGAATAAAAGGTGTTAATCCCTTCATTGAGTGCCGTCGTGCCTCTCTTTTGTATTACGGTTATTTGACTAATTCCAATTGCGTATTCTGAAATACTATTTTCAACAAAGGGTCTTCTTATATAGACACCCTGTTAAAACTGAAAGTTCATTGAACTTAGAAAGGCGACCGAACTCTGAGAATTGAGATAGAAAATAAAGAAAGAATTTTAAAGAATGAATGATGGCTTTTAATATTAAAATAAAATATTTCAATTACGAGTTGGATTAGAATTAAATTGTATACGAAGCTGTAGCTCAGCCACAACTAAAGAGTAGTATTTTTTATGTGTTCATTTTATAAAATTAGAATCTAATTTAACTCAGGTCAAAAATATAATTTATCTTAAGATAGATTCATTTTATTGAAAAAATTTTGTAACTGTAAAATCAAAAATCTCGTTCTTCCTCCATGTGCAACCACAATTTTACTAAAAATAAGTGTAATAATTAGTAACTGTTAATAT
>JAAAKG020132145.1:1382-14609 GCA_010014905.2 Druon quercuslanigerum | reverse complement strand
TTATCAACTTGTTCAATTCTCTCATTATTCAATACAATGTTGCATATTGTTTTCTCACTCTTTCCTTCGAAAACCATGGTTTTTGTTTTATGCGTTTGCGAATTCAGAAATTTTAGAAATTATTCATATTGAAGAAGGCAGTCCTGATACTTATTTTATCTTACTAAAAAGTGATCAGTGAGAGAAAATGTCGATAAAATGATCGAAAACACGTAGAGGCCTTTAACTTAATTGAATCTCATTCCAGTGGTTCTCAAAATGGGGATGCTTTATGGACTGTTGAGGAAGATATGAAAGTCGTAAAAGAGATTGTAAGAAGACGATTCACCGGTTGTTCCGCGGCGACCTCGTTATCCTCAAATGCTTCGTTTACGATTTATTTAATCGGTCCTCTTGAACTTGAAATACTTGAGAGTCTTTGTATCTTATAGGTCGTGCTTGCGTGAATCCCCCCAAAGGAAAGATAAGTCTTATCTCGGTGTAGGTTTTCCTCAAATAGGCCTGTACCTGCGTATATATCTCGAGTGTTTGTGTGTCGATAGGAAGATGATACCATTCGACAGGGATAGCATAATATAAGGCGAGTGTTTTTCAATACATGTTAGTCTAAATTTGAATATTGAACAATATTCATTTAAGTGGTAATATGTTGAAAGACTATTGAAGAAAACCTTCTTTTCTGAATTTTTTATTGATGTTTTAAAATAAATGAAACATTCTTTGGGGAAGATAGATTGCCGGATAGCAGAATTGATCAGTTTCCCGGAAAAATCCTTTGTACTTCTAATAACTATAAACGTGACCGGAATATTATATTGAGATAAATAATAAAATTTATCGACGGGTTCCAAATGCGGGATTCCGAAGGCGACGTCGCTAATTCGAAATCGGCTTTAGAACGATCTATACACTCGGCCCCCATAAATATTCCAACACCGTGCACTGCTTCCCTGCCCTCCATCCTTCTTCTCCCGCCTCGGGGTCTCGCAGGAAGCGTTGCACGTCCCCAAAACGTTCGCTATGCACATCACGGGATTGTCTATCGTCACTCGCTTTGTTCACGTGACCACCCGACGTGCGATGCGATTTTTCTCCCAACTTGGCCAACCGCAGATATCAATTTAATTAACGAAAATGGTCATAGGACCTCTTCAAATCTATATACTTCGCCAACGTTACGCACTATTGATTGTCAAAATTAATTTTATCTATATTAGGTGAGAGAATTAATTTTCGAGGATTATTGCGACAAAATTGGTGGATTTATTTTTAAATTATTTAGTATGCTTGACAGAATGAAAACTATTTGTCTCTAACTTCTTTCTCTCTTAAAATTTCCTGTAAGTAGTTTCGAAATCCCTATTATGTTTTCGAATATCTTCGAATGTTTGACAGACACGTTCACTGTTTCCTGATCATGTCCCCTTGTGTTTATCTGGAGTCATGTGCTACGTCACAGCAGATGTAGGACGAATTTTCGCGCCTTTCTTTCAGATATACAAATACATTCATGAGGTTAGAGATCTTTATTTTGGTTTAGTAAAACCGCTCAGGGAGACAACAGGAAACGAGAGATATCCTCCATTTAACACCATCAGATCAGCAGTTAGCATTTGCTTCCTTAGCACGAGCCAAATAAGAATTATTATAATTTTTTTTTAATTAAATAAAAATTGTATTTTTTAGTCTCATAAATAATAAAAAATATAATGAGTATTTCAGATTTCGAAATGGGCGAAAAAAAGTGTATAACCCTATGACCCTGAAGAAATAGGTTGTTATAGAACATTTTTTATAGTCCATTTTAGCGCACATACTAAAATCTGTATGAAAGTAAACTCCTTCTGAGCGTGAAATCTTGCGGTTTCAGCTTAAAAGGATTCTGGACTCTCCCGCTCTCCCCATGAGCATATACAAAAATCTCATTTTCATACCAAGTTAACTAGGCGATACTATTTTTAGAGATTTCGTCACTAGAACTATTTACATGATTATGAAGCACGGCATCAAATTTTATTAGATTGAAAATTTGCATACCATTTGCAACAATAATTTTGAGAAGTGAAGGCCTTTTCTCCTTAAGAAAAAAAAACTTAGAAGCATGCAGATTTCAAGAGAAAAGATATTTTCGGATGTCGCTTTAACTTCTTCGAATAGCATTTGCAAATGCAGATTCACTTGCTGAATAACGAAGAGGAAGTCAAATATTAGCAGAACAACTGCATATTGTGCAAACAAAGTTCAAATACATATGCTTAAATATGCCTGAGTAAACTAAGTGCAAAGTTATTGATAATGATATTGAGCTATAATTATCAACAAAATTACTGGAAAAAAATATTGTTAAAAACGTATCCAATTTGTAAGTAAAGTAGATAGATAAAATCGGATTATATAAGAAATGTAAATGAAAGTCACTTTTTGTTGTCATAGAATCGTGACTTTTCAAAATACTTGTAGGCCACCCACCCTTTGGCTATTTTAGAAACGTTTTCCTCGCCTAAGCGGGTATTCCTAATAATCGGATTACACCCTCCTGATGCTTTCCCGGCTCCCGACCTGCTCAACCTGTACCACGGCTAATTCGTTGCGACAGTCGTTTTCAGTTTAATGAGAAGCAGTCGACACCTAATCCACTGGGTATCGATGGCTCAAGGTGACAAGAAACGGAAATGAAGGACTAACGAATCCTGTCCCGACGATTCACCCGACCAGCTCAAAATAGACTATCTAAAATGATTAATGGACTTAAAAAAGTGTTTGAAAAGAGGAAACAGGACATATTCTGAGGAAAACTTAATACAACGAATCACTGCTACTTCCCTCATTATGCATCTATTTTGCTCTTACGTTACTTACTTTTTTTAAACTACAATTTTAGTACAATTTTAAATTTAAACTTTTATAAGTGTCCACCTTTTAGTTGTACCTTTAGTATTATTACATAACATTCAAATAATAATTTTCAATCCTTTTAATTTCTTTTTATCTAAATAAAAAAATATTTTTGAATAGAAAAATATTAATTGATGCCATTTTCATACGCTTTTATAAGCAAAGATATCATTTACGGAAGGATATACGTCGATCATCCCTTTGGACGACAGGATGCAATATTCGTGGATGAGCACGTGCTTCCGGTTCCTTAGCTTACCCCGTTTTTACAACTGTTGACACTAGATTTATGAGATACCAACAGTTCACAGTTCATACCAAACGTAGCATCGCCATAGGAAAGTCGACAATCTTTTTTTCCGCATTTATTCTCTTCTTTGAGCGAAAGCCGACTCTTTGGCTGAGTGAATTTTATAGTGTAAGAGTAACGAGATAGGTTCTATCGACGTCATTACTCCTCAGTCCTAAGGAAACTACAGTTTTATAGTTTATAGTCTCCCATAATCGTAAATTGCCATTAACATCAGGTGAATTTTTTATTCCGAGTGTGAATTCCTCTGCAATTACCAGATGCACTTCGTATCCAGTAGTTCAAGATATTTCAATTGCTTATCTTCTACATACGTACTTCATTTTATGGTTTTCTAAATACACGACTTCCACACTTGGATTCTAATTAAAATTAAACGTTGGAAATATTTCTATAGCAGAATATTAATTGCTTTCGCAAATTTAAGGATAATTCTGTGACGTTTTAATTTACTTTATGCATTATTAATACTCTGAATTGACAATTACACAATTTCGTTTTCATAATTGAGTTGTCTTTAAGCCAGTAATTACCATTTGATGAGAATTCCGAGGAGAATTTGTTCCACCTTAAGATCTATGAGATTAAGATACAATTTATAGATATTTACCCGTGATGATAGACTACAAATTTTTAAATGTTGTTCAGTAAAAAGGTCTAGTTATTTTTATTCAATACTTTTTACTTTTTTATTAGGACAAAGAGAAATAGATATTGTTTTATTGTTTTAACGCCTGGAGATAGGATCATAAATTGAAAGTTTAAATGCCAAATAGAGGTCTGATTCTATTTCATAGACTTTTCATAAATCCACCTGTTGAAAGCCCTTTATTACCTCGAACTCTATTAACACGGCACCGAACTACCCCTCGGCTGACAGCTAATTGAATAGTAGGCCTGAATCTGTTTTATGTACTCTTCGCCTATGCCCTATTGAGTATAGACTATAGAGTATAGAGTATAGACTCTACTCTATCCCTATAATTATTACCGTAAGGCAGGTCGGTTAAATATGGCCGAGTCAATATTGAAGGCAATAAAATTCTTTAGATTTACCCAGGGTATCGTTTTCGGTTGAGGAATCCCAATTGTTGTGTCTGCAAAATCAGTGAAAATCACTAAGAAACCATTATCATGCAGGAGACTAATTATGCTCATAATTAGACTAAGTCGTTATTTTCATAAAGAATCTTTACTTTTATAATTGGTTTTTAAGTCATTTTTCAAATTTACTATAACAAATTAAGAAAATAATATTTTCGTGGGAAGTTCCTGATTCCCATATATCTATATGACAAATGATTTTTCCAAATAATTTATTACAAAATTTTTACGAGAAGCCATGACCGGATATGTTTTAGGGTTTTAAAGTGTAATTGAGATTAACTCGTGCCACGTTCCTGATAAGAATCTTTTCATATAAGCCGACGTTATATTAAATATATAGGGAAGACTACTCACTACTTATGACTACTGGTCGTATGCTTACGGCTAGAATTAGTGCTCTTGATCAGCCATGTGTTTTGAAAAGCAAACACTGCCTTGTCCCTTTACAGTCCCCTCGCCTTTGGTTCCAGTAATTTCAAATATACGGGACGAAAATCTTCACAGAAGATCGTACAATGTCTCTGAAACTAACTACTAAACATCTTCAGAATGCATGGGAAATTCCTAGGTTCTAGGGGTCCCACGATTCCAAGAAGCGGGTGAAAAAACTTAATTCATTGGATATGGGACTGCCGGAAAACTACTGTTTATCCTGACAAATAACAGTCTACTGACATCTTGGAAAAACATAACTACTCTCAGAAAAATGTTTGGCACGGACAATACATGGATTTTATTGCTTATATAACAATCAGATCGTTTATTTTCGAACTGTAAAACTTATTACTTGTCTTATGATTTTTCATTATATGCTGTTGCAGTATTATTAAATGAAATCTTAGTAGATTTCTGCGAAAGATCATTCCACTATAGTAAATTATTGTGAATGCTTTCTGCAGTGTTCACTCAACAGATTCCAGAGACGCTTCTTCTGCTATAAACCAACAATCCATTTCTTCTTTCATAGCAGTTACAGAGCCAAGTCGGACATGAAGTGATTAACGTGCTTTCTGAGGCATCTCAACTTCTTTGACACAAATGGCACTACTTGTCTCAAATTTTGAAACATTTCCCACTATTTACGCATCTCTTAAGTCGAACTCAATCTCATCGAATTGGAGCGCCATTGCGGAGTTTATATTTCGGATGTGTTATCCGAAAATTTTTAATCCTGCTATAAATAGAGGCGCCCTCATTTCTAATGCTTGCATATATTTTAAAGTAACGAAATCAGATGGTCTTTCATCACCAGCACTGATTTGAAATTCTGAATCTATGGAGATTTCAATAAGTGAAGATCACTTGTGAAGACTGTAAAGTGTTGTACATATGTCTACATAACGAGTGTTAACATCGAAGAATCTGAAACATAAACACATTTGTAACAGTACATTTGTACAATGGGAGTCTGTATAAGTATACAATATATGAAAGCCTAATTTCGTAAATCTAACCGGAATCTCTCATTTCTTTCCTTGCAGCGCCAACCTACGTACGTCCACGTGTTCAATTTATTACATAATTCATACTATATGCTTATACTATATAGTCCTCATGTGAATTCTAATGACTCATTCCTTAAGCTTAAGCGTCTCGAGATGGCAAATTTAATAAGGATCAGACCCTTTAGTATAGACTCATCGGAGACAGCATGGAGCCTCCTTAATTTCATCATAAAAGAAACATGAAGGCAACAGTGGATATATCAATACTGTTTCGTCTGCATGGGGTTGATACACGTTTGGCTCAAAGGCATCTATATATTTTTGAATTTAATTTAATAAATGTTGATGTATTTTACTAATTTAAATTATTTGCACCAACAAAAGAATTAGGGGTGAGATTGGCTATACATTTTGTGAGCATTTTTCCTCAGGTCTATTTCTCTGGTCATCACGTGTGTTCTACTTGCTACCAAAACATGTTTATATTCTTTCGACTTCTGAACAGGAAGCTTCAAATTTCCTTTTGACCTGCTTTAGTAAAGACGAATGGTGCAAATTTTTCGAATTCGATACCCGAATTCCGGATGACACATTTGTGATCCTGGTATTAGTTTTCTCATTTTTTAGAGTCTCTTGTCCTTTTGTTGGAAACACTTTGGGTAATAATACGAAGGGAGCTGCTTCAGCTTTAATAAAAAAAGTATATTTCCACGCATTTTTTTGAATACTTGACAGCCTTCCAAATTTGAAAGCTATACATTACACAAAAAAGCTTTCAATATTGGAAGCCATCCAAATTTGAAAGTTATCTGGGCACGAAAAAGCTTTCAACTAATAAATAAAACATCCAAATTTGAAAGTCACAAATTAAAGAATATATAAGTTGTATCAAATCTAATCAAATTTGTGCAATGATTTATAAATAAGTCAAAAATAGTTCCATGGTCTATTTTTCATGTTTAAGTCATACCCTAGTACATATTAGTAGAAATGTTATTCTTAATTTTAAATTAATCTTGCGGAAACCCGGTAGAATTTCAGTTTTAAAATATGCTCGAGGATTGTCAAAAATATTAATTAGATCAGTTGAATTCGCCGTCACGAAATTGGTGCCAAAAAGTACCAAACAAGTTCAAAATTCGTTCTGTTATAAAAAGGTTTTTAGGGCATAAAAAAATTCTTTTAATGAATCATAGCTTTGTAAAAAATAGGAGGCTTTGATCCCCATTCTCTAGTTTTTTAATTTAATGTTATTTAATGTTACACAATTGTAAGAGAAGTTGGTACTTTAGTACCGATTTAATAACCGTCCAGAGTTTAAATCGCCAAAGTTGACACTCAGGGAATTTGAAAAGTGTGTAAGAAATAAATATTAACAAAAATAGAAATGCGTAAAAACCTGAAAGTCATTCCACTAGATCGCGAAACGGAAGAAGCTCTCGTCTCTCTATATTTATCGAATTCGAACTACGACGTAAACATCAGCTGTGCGCGACGTAAAATTTGCGGATATGTTCACCACGCGCTCCCGAATTCGTCGACTGGAACGCCTGTGCTTAGGCTTCTTCAGTGGGTACTTTCGCATGCATATAAAAAGAGAACCATGCATATTGCATATTTTAGGGAAGTATCTAAAATCGCTAGCTGTCCTCGGCGAGTGCGTTTTCGAGTTTGGCATCAGGCCAAGATGCGAGCGTAGAAATTCGCCTTGCAAGAAAAGAGGAAAGGAATACAGAATGAAAAAGGAAAGATGTGGAAAAAGTGGCATTAAAAGAAATAAATAACGAAGAGACTAAAGGGACATCTTTCAGGCTTCAAAGATTTTATTTTACTGCATACATTTCTCATCTTCGAAGATTATCCCCCCGGAGGAGAGTAAATAATTTCTTGTTTTGTCTGTTTCAGAAGACTCATGTCGCGTCGACTTTAGCTATTGTTTTGTCGATTGACAGGATGGACAAGATGAAGGCCAACTCTTATTTTGTCCTAGGCATCTTTTTGGTCTTGATTGTCGGGACGACGCAGGGAAGACAAATTCGATTAGGTGAGTTAAAAATTTCAATACTGCAAAAAAATTGATTCCAAGTTCTCTAAATATTTGCTCTCTTTTAAAAGCTTAATGAAGAAAAAGTTCAAGTAGAAAGTAACAAGGCGGCAAGTGTACACAAATGTGTAAAGAAAGCTTGTTCAACATATTTTCATATAGCAGAAAACGACGAAAAAGAAAGTAAAAAGGAAGAGCAAGCGTAGACAGACTGTCCAAAAGGGATAAAGAGATTGGAAACGGGGTTGCAAAAATGAAAATAGAAGAACAAGTGGAAAAGACCTTGCTAATCACCTGCTGTTATGATGTTAAAAAATCAGGGATCACAGTCTCAGTCTGTCTCCTTTTTTTACCTAATCCCCGTTTTTTTTATGATTTTCCATTAAAATTGAAAACATTCCCTGAAACACGTACAAATCTAGCTAAACAAAGATTTTTTAAACACACAAATGACTAAAAAACTTTCTAAAGAAAAGGCACCTTTGTTAGAAGCCACTTGTAATCTTTTAAAGATATCCGTATCATACAAAAAGTTTTTAATGAAAAATTACATTCCCCTTTTTAACCTAAAATTGAAGTACTGAATGGGTGTGATCCGTGAAATCTGTATTTTTAGAAAAAGAATATAAAAACTTTAACTTAATTGATATTAAATTTATCCCCTACCATACCTATATAACTTATTTCGTTTATCTTTTACTGGAAAATCTTGTCACCGGCATCTTTACGATTCTGTTTTTACTTCCGAATACAAAAGGGTATCCGAAAACTACCAGACAAAGATCAGAGATCTCGACGATGATCGGTTTCGAGGTACATAAAAACTGGCGAAAAAACGATTATATCTTGTCCAGCTTCCTGGTGGCAGGTTACATCGTGTTTTCATTTACATGACAGCTTTCTATTCTGAAAATCTTTCTTCCGACAGTTTTTTACGACATAAACACGCCCCTAATCTGTAAGATCGACACCTGATTTGGAAGATTTCACGAAGAAAATATAAAATAAAGTGCGTGACACGGTTTTTAACGCCCAATGATGTGTTTGATGAAAGCAGCAGTTAGGGCAGATAGATGATCCTGAGATAAGTTCGAATTTCACTCAGGTAGGAAAAAGGGCCATAAAAATGGGAAAGTTGAGAGATACGGCGGCGAAAGGTGTCTCATAACTATATAATATCGAAACGTATGTAGGAGATTCTATCACGTCTTAAGCATATATTTTTAATATCTTTGACATTATTTTTTCGTTTATTCCCAAAATTTGACCATAAAATAAAATTTAGGGTTGCTACAAAATCCCAATTTTGAAATTCCATGTCGTTTCCCTGACTGTTTTAATTTTTCTTTTAACTATAAAAGAAACCTGACAGCTAGATAAATTTTGAACCAAAAGTAGAAAAGTTACATTTTTAGTTAAAATAATTAATTTTTAGCCAAGAAAAAAGGAATCTTTAAGACAATGATAAATTTTCAACCAAAAAGACGGGTTTTGAACCAAATAAATGAATCTTTTACTTAAAAAAACTACAATTTCAAGAAAAATGAACATAGTTATATTTTAAAATAAAAAAAAATAGTTTTTCGCTACAAAGAAATTAATAGTTAGCAAAATAATTCAATTTTTAACCAATGAAATTAATTTTTGATTGAAATGAGCTTGTAGAAAACCCGAAAAATTCTCAAGAAAATTCTTTAGAAACTGAAACTAAGCGGTAAGATGCAAAACAAGATTCAGAAATCGATAATAAACATTTCGACGAATTTCGACCAAATCAACGGTAAATCGAAGATAGCTTCTGAACGTGGTGAGATTTCGAAAATCGCGTCGCACCTCGTGAAATCGAAGATTCTTCGACTTTTCTCTGTCATTTATAAGCCTTCAAATCACGTACATAGTCGACGACAAGAATTACAATTTAATTAACACGAGAGTGCGCATCCAGAAATGGCGGCATTGGCATTCTTACCAGTTCGCATCCCCGATCGAATTAATAGGACTCAAGGGGGGGGGGGCATGAAATTATTTTTCTAGGCGAGAACATGTTCTGGTTTGAATCGCCCAACACGTGGATCGTAAATAGTGTAAGTTGTAATAGTTGTAATAGTGTAAGTAATTAACGCTTCGTGCTTCAAGTCTGAATCGCCAGTCTGCCACTGCTCGGAGTTAATTCTAGGACTTTGTTTGCTTTAGCCATCGGTAGAAACCCAATCTGAATGACACAGGAAAATTTTAATTCTAACATTTTTATTGAACAAAAAATAATCTCGAGCTCTCTTTAAAAATAACGTATAAAAATGAAAGTTCTGCTACATTGCAAATTATATTGCGGGAAAGAAATGATGGATGGGCTTTCTATATTTTAAATTTGAATTATAGTAACATTCTTAATATAGTTATTCATAAACAAATTGTGCAGGTATCCATCTCGTACTGTATGTCGACCTTCTTTTTTCTCGAAGAATCTGATGCCTTTGAACTTGGGAATCATGCGACAGCAGGTTATATTTTTAAGTCAAAGTGCACTTTTTCAGACAGAAATAAAAAAGCTCTCGCGTAGCTAGACATTTGATAATAATCCGTGGGATTCGAAAATGGACCAGAAAAGTGACTAAACCTTGGCACACTATAAATACATCTGTCTCACGAACAAAAGTGCAGCAACTCTGGAAAAGGAGTAAATCCTCGGTCTACCTTACTTTTCTGGAACATAAAGGGTTTCGTGCGCAAAAAGGGCGGGAAAGAATTTTGCTCCCGGGACATGGTCGGAGGTAAGCACGCACACGTGGTCCTACCTATCGATTTACATAATCATTTAAGATTTAGTCGTATGTAAAATCAAGGTCTAACGGCTAGCCGTTGAGGAAGTAGGTAGGGATAGGGCCGTAGGCATTCCGTGGGCAATCCTCTCGACCAGATTTTACTATTCGTTTACGTTTTTACGACGATTTACTGCCCACAGCACCAAATGGCACCAAAAGCCAAATTGCACATCTGGTCCACAGGCCCAGCAGGTTTCACTAATACTGGTTGCCTACAATGCTACATAAAGGACCCTGGTCCATGGGCGAAACTAGATTTTTCGTCGAAATCGTAAAGTCTGACTTACACGTGCCCCGCAAAACTTGTAGAGAAAAAGTAGAATATCGCTCGTGTCGTGTTACTCACACAAAGCCGATTCAGAAAAAAAGTATCTCGTTAGAGGGCGCAAGCAATTTTTATTTCAACAGAAGCCAAATATCAACCTAACTGACTTCATTAGACGCCAACTCTTCCCTAAAATAAATATTCATTAAGAGAGAATGTTCCAAGTTGGCAGATTTCATGATCAAATTAGGTTTTGTTTTTTATACTTTTTTTTAACGAAACTAAATTTAGATATAGGCACAATAGAGAATGTGCATGTGTCATGAATACGGAGAATAATAATTACATTGCAGAGGACGCTAAACTGAGTTTATTTTTACAAGAAAAAGATTATTATTAGGTTTACATTTTTTTGTTAAGGGGAAAAAATTGAGGGGAATGGGAGATCTTATGACTGATGTGGCGTCAATTATTAGAGCATCCATAAATTACGGAACATTTTGTTTTAATTTTAAATTCATAATTATTCTAAATTATCTGTGCATGTGTCAATTTTTTATGCGCTACGGAAACGGATGTCATATTAATGACTACTCATTGAACTCCAGTAACATAAATTGGAATTTCCAATCAATTATAATTAAGCTATTAGTCCTTAAAATTAAAAAGTTTGTGTCTAGTCGTCCCGAAAAATAGGGGAAGTTGGGAAAGGGGATGGTGTAGTAGTCGTCCCGGAAATTCGGGACGACTAGCCAAGCTGATAACAAATACTTGACTATTGATCTCGAATTTCGGGAAAACCAGGCACTTCGAATTTCAAAACAATATTTTTTATCACATTTTGAAATTTATATCATAAACATTTAAATAAAATAATCAAAACTGCACGCAAATTCTCTAATCGGAATTTATCAAATATGCAAAAAAAACAATATTCCTTTTCTTTTTAATTTCTTCACTATTCAGTGATCGACTTCAAGTTCCGGACAGGATGTTCTCCCCGAGATAAAGTATATTTATATTTCCAGGTACAAGGTTTCTCGTAACTTAAAGATTTAAGTAGAGGTGCAATCCTCCTCCCATCGATCACGCTCTTTTGAGTTTGTTAATGAGCTTCGAACGCGTGTGGAACTTAAACTGCACTTAAATCATTCGGAAATAGAGAAGTGTGAAAAAAATTTTGTATTCGTTCAAGAAGTGAAGATACGTTGTAAATTCTCATGTTGTCAATTTTTAAATAATTCAGAACTTAGGACTAAACTTTTTCTAAAATATAAAGATTGGACGCACGTTTAGTAGAATAAAAGTATGATTTTCTTCGTGCTAAAAAGCTCACAAAATTAGGCATTAGGCAACATGAATCAAATTAAAAGCATTATTCAAAATGAAAACACTCACAATTGAATAATTTCAAATTTAATGTTTCAACAATGCACATAATTAGCCTATTTTAATCATTTTCCTATTTTCGTGGGTAAATATATCAAATAGTAAATAGTAAAATTCAATGTATAGAATAAGGAACTGTGTCATTTGTGAACGAAACATTGATAAATTTAACAATAATAGAATACAATAAATATCGAATTGATTCGAAAGCATTGAACAATAAGTTTCTGATTACAAGTGATTGCAAAGTGACCACAAAATGTTTACACCACCAATTCCAAATCAATTCCAGAATGTCTTGGTTTGGAAGAGATTGGAGAATGATGTGAGGCTCTCAAAAAGTCATTTGTTACAATAAACTTTTACGGGGAGTATATTATAAATCGCATTTTTCTTCGCAAGTAAAACGAAATACGTACAACTGTTACTACGGTGTAAGTTCTATACTATTATGATTGGGCTCAATTGTCCAATTGGCCGGTCATTGAATGCCGGCGTACCGAGGCTTACAGCAATACGTACGTTATTAGCAAACGGGTCGAGAATTCTCAACCACCCCGGCAAACTTCACCCGCACAGATAACCGAAGTACTTCCTTGCTATCACACTGGGGCAGAATGAGAGCTCCTGGCAATCTTTTGTCTATTAAATGTATTCAACAGCCTGATAGCGGCTAATATTATCAATTGGACAATGAAAGAAATGACGGGACCCGATTTACTTTGGGGGACTAGGCATTATCAAGAAGATGTTAGCTTGTTTAAAAAACGTGACAAGAAAAGATTTGAAGTAGAGAAAAAATATTACATATTAATAACAATAATCTTCCAATTCATTCATTCACTTTATCCACATTGAAGCTCCGATGTTTCCGCTTCCTTTTGGCGTCTTTTTTGTCAAGAAACTTTTCTGGCATGTCAGTGTGACAGTTTATTAGCATACATCAGTTG
>JAAAKG020132144.1:0-14610 GCA_010014905.2 Druon quercuslanigerum | reverse complement strand
TGAAAACAAAAAAATCTCTGAAAACATCCATTCTGAAATAAAGCATTCTATACTACTAGATATCGTATACAAATATATAAAAAAAAATTTAATATAGCTTCACCACGTAAGCAAAATTATTTTTTATTATTTTATCGCTTGGATATTGTTTCCTTAATTAAATATTTAATTCGTAAAAGTTCATCAACAAAAAATAAAGAATTTCGTGTCTAAAAAATTGAAAATCTTCATCTATTCATTATTTAGAAAGTTTATCATAATTAAAAAAAAAAAATAAAAAAATATTCTCTGAAAACATCCCATTCTGAAATAAAGCATTCTATACTACTAGATATTGTATACAAACATCGATAATAAAATAAAATAAAAATATAGCTTCACCACTTAAAAAAAATTATTTTTTATTATTTTATCGCTTGAATCTTATTTTCTTAATTAAATATTGAATTCGACAAAGTTCATTAACAAAAAATAAACAATTTCGTGTCTAAAAAATGGAAAATCTTCATCTATTCATTATTTAGAAAGTTTATTACAATTAAAAAAAAAAGAAAAAATATTCTCTGAAAACATCCCATTTTTAAAAAAAGCATTCTATACTACTAGATATTGTATACAAACATAAAAAGTGAAAAAAAATAAAAATATATCTTCACCAAGAAAAAAATTATTTATTATTATTTTATCGCTTGAATCTTATTCCCTTAATTAAAAAAAAAAATATTGCATTATTGCTTCAAATGCTTGAATTCAAAAAAGTTCATCGACAAAAAATAAATAATTTCGTGCCTAAAAAATTAAAAATCTTGTTCTATTAATTGTTTAGAAAGTTTATTATAATTTTAAGAAAAAAATATAAAAAGATATTTTATGAAAATATTTCATTCTGAAATAAAGCATTCTATACTACTAGATGTCATATACAAACATCAAAAATAAAAAAATAAAAATATAGCTTCACCACGTAAAAAAATTCTTTTTTATTATTTTATCGCTTGGATCTTATTTCTTTAATTTAAAAAAAAAGCAATATTGCAATATTGCATTAAATGCTTGAATTCAAAAAAGTTCATCAACAAAAAATAAAGAATTTCGTGTCTAAAAAATGGAAAATCTTCAACTATTCATTAATTAGAAAGTTTATTATAATTTGAAGAAAAAAAATATATTCTCTGAAAGCATCCCATTCTGAAATAAAGCATTCTATACTACTAGATATCGCATACAAACATCATAAATAAAAAATAAAAAAAAATAGCTTCACCACGTAAAAAAAATTATTTTTTATTATTTTATCGTTTGGATCTTATTTCCTTAATTAATGAAAACAACAATATTGCAATATTGCTTTGAATGCTTGAATTCAAAAAAGTTCATCGACAAAAAATAAAGAATTTCGTGTCTGAAAAATTAAAAATCTTCATCTATTCATTATTTAGAAAGTTTATTATCATTTGAAGAAAATAAATAAAAATATATTCTATGAAAATATTTCATTCTGAAATAAAGCATTCTATACTACTAGATGTCGTATACAAACATCGATAATAAAATAAAATAAAAATATAGCTTCACCACTTAAAAAAATTATTTTTTATTATTTTATCGCTTGAATCTTATTTCTTTAATTAAAAAAAACAATATTGCAATATTGCTTTAAATGCTTGAATTCTAAAAAGTTCATCAACAAAAAATAAAGAATTTCGTGTATAAAAAATTGAAAATCTTCATCTATTCATTATTTAGAAAGTTTATTATAATTTGTAAAAAAAAATATTCTCTGAAAACATCCCATTCTGAAATAAAGCATTCTATGCTACTAGATATAGTGTACAAACATCAAAAATAAAAAATAAAAATAAAAATATAGCTCCACCACGTAAAAAGAATTATTTTTTACTATTTTATCGTTTGGATCTTATTTCCTTAATTAAAAAAAAAAATTCTACAGAAGTAGGGTAATGGGTGCAATGGTTGTTCACCCTCAATGATTGGCCATTTACTTTAATTATACATAATTAAGGAATATTTAAAAATAAAACTATAAATAAACAGTGCAAGATTGTTCACAACACACTCCATGCTATTTATTATAAATCTTAATTGCCAATTATTCTTAATATATGATCATTTTGAAATGGCCAATCATGGCCAAAGGTGGCCAATGTCTGTAGGCATTATTCTAGGTAGAGAGTGAACTTTTAAGGCATTCAGATAATTAGGTACTTCATAAAATCAACTCTACTGCAACATGGGAAAAATTATTATTAATAATAGTTGAATTTTTTACAAAAATAATTGAACTTTCATGTACATGAATTTCTGAACGTTCAAATAAACGAAATTTTTTACTGATGACATTGTAAACCAGAAAGAATGCTAAAACGTTTTTTTAATTTATATTGCAAATAATTTATTGTTGAAACAGAATTTCGTTTATCTGAACGTTCAAAACTTCAAGCACATATTTTTTAAAACGTTTTTTTTTCTTGCGTATATATGCAAATTTGGTATAAATTTCTAAATTTAAACTTCGCTCGAGAGTTCTCTTAAATCATCTCGTTTGTCGAGATAATTTTTGCAAAAATGGGATTACATCCTGCATTAAATTTACGATACACGCGGCAAGAAAGTCAATTTTGACCCCATGATGGCCTTCAAAAAACAGGTCCACTATCTTTGTCATAAATAATTCAAAATGAATTCGATATGCGTGTCTCTCTATGATACGATTTAGTATAAAAAGCATACATAAACATGCAGAAAATAGGAAACGATTTTAGATTTCATTCGTCCAGTTCAGTGAATAAGTGGCTGAATAAATTGATTCTAAATCCACTCTATCCTTTGGTAACCAGTATCCCTTTTCGAATAAAAAAATATTCTGAAAGTACCTGAAACGAAAATTTACTAGAACAAATCTAAAACTTATTTATCGATTTATTGAATAGGTTTTAAAATATTAACAATTCTGAAAGATCTGCATTTTACATTTATTATATAGTAATTTAGCAAAGGGAGAGGATCTCTAAGGCCGGTTTTTGGCCCAATTTAATTTGGCCCAAAAAATTCGAAAAAATTCCTACAGTATCTACTAACAATAAGAAGTCAATTCCACCATAAAGGGACAACCTTCATCCCCTCTATTCACCTCGAGCACCTCTTAAAAAAATGAAAAATTCACCGGTTTTATGCAGTGTTTTTGAGAAAAACCCAATAAAATAAATCCAGAAAAACACATATATAGGTTTGTGGGGGTCGCTGATTTTGTATCCGAGGTTCGTTGACCTCAATCATATAAGATTCAAGGTCATTTTAAGGTCAAACTGCAAAAAATCCGATAAAAACATACAGAAAAACACATGCATAGGTTTTTGGGGTCGCTGATTTCGAATCCGAGGTCCATTTACCTTCACTATATCAGATTCAAGGTCACCAGAAGGTCATTTCGGTACACTTTTATAGCTCTACCACGAAATAATATTGAGTTTACTTTACAATGACCTTTACTGGACATTGAGCAGATAAATAAATCCCCGATTCGGATTTAGTGTTCTCAAAAACTTATATGTGTATTTTTCTAGATTTTTCTTACCATTTTCTTTATTTTGACCTTTTAATCACCTTGAACCTGATGTGATGGAGGTTAACGGGCCTTGGATTCGAAAGCAGTGACCCAAAAACCTGTGTACGTATTTTTCTAGATTTTTTTCTCAGATTTTTTGCAGATTAACCTTCAAATGGCCTTGAATCTGATATGATGGAGGTCAACGGATCTCGGATTTAAAATCAGCAACCCCAAAAACCTATGTATGTATTTTTCTGGATTTTTTAATCGGATTTTTTGCAGTTTGACCTTCAAATAACCTTGAATCTTATACGATTGAGGTCGGCGGACCTCGAATTCGAAATCAGTAACCACAGAAACCTATATATGTATTTTTCTGGATTTATTTTATTGGCTTCTTCTCACAAACACTGCATAAAATCGGTAATGTTTTCATTTTTTTAAGAAGTGCTTAAGGTGAATAGAGGGGATAAGAATGGCCCGTTTAATGTGAAATTGACTTCTTATTGTTAGTAGATATTGTAGAAATTTTTTCGAATTTTTTCGGGCCAAATCTAAATTGGGCCAAAAACCTGGCTTAGAGACCCTCTCCCTTTACCTTCAGACAAAAAATTCAAAAGACTCGATTCTTTAAAATATATAGATCTGTAATAAAAATGTTCAAACAATTGAGAAATATGTTACAGATAAAAATTTTTCGAATTATTTTAGGTAATGCTCGCGTTTTTTATAACAAATCTTGATATATTTTAAAGAATATTTACATTTTCCGAACAATTTTAGATTATTTCAACATTTTTAAAGAGAAACCGGCGATATAAAAAAACGAGGTTTCCAAGCAGACATACCATTCGAAAAAATTTATTCAAGTTCTTTTCACCGAAAATTGGTACTTAAGATATCAATTTTTACATAATAAAAAATATTGTACTGTTTTTATTTTACATTATTTTAGATAATATATATCATCAAATAGAAATATTTTGTAATAATATCAATTTTATATTTTAATATAAAAATTGCGGCAGCTTTAAAATATAATAATTTCCCACATAACGCACGTTTTTCACTAGTTTTATAAAAAGATATTGCAAAAAAACATCAAATTTCAATATTTTTAAAAACTTCGTCACTTGAAAGGAACTTTTCTACATTATTTTTCTAAATTGTTGAAAAAAATTTCAAAAAGGTGTCAATATTTACACACAGTTTGACAAAATCATTATTTAGTACATTTTAATAAACTTGACTAATATTTAAAAAAATATTATTCTTCCATTTTTTTCTCTCAGATTGTTGTGGGTTAGAATGGAAGTGGAAATCAGAAGACAATTTATCATAGCGGATTATGCCACAGATGATTATGAAAAGTGCGAGGTGATATATGCCTTCCGGGACACTTTAAATTATACTACAGGCACTTACAATCTTAGGAAAAGAATCATTCAACCAGTAGATCTGATTTGATGGGTTGGAGTCCAACTCGAGGGCGCGGAATGGGTCCTAGATAATTTTGGGGATCCAAACATAAATAGTAATGAAGAGAGATTGGTTAGCTTATGATTAGAAAAGGGCTTGTTTATTACAAATACTTGTTGAAGACAAATTTACAGAAACCAGAAAAGTGAATACAATTTATAGATAAGATCAAAGAACAACTACATACAAAAACTTGGAAGACGCTAATACAAAGTAAAGATATAGAGGGCACCTATACAATGTTCTAGGTGAATCATTGCTAGGAGTTCAAGTGAAATGTTTGACACTGAAGAGTGACTGGAGATGCTTGTAGGAATTATAAACCCCGCGGAGCTGGTAAAAAAAAGGAACAAGTGTATCTAATAATGTTAAATATCACACATCTTGGGGATGACCATGAAATAAGACTAGAAAATGATTATGGGGAGGATACAGGTAAAAATATCACATAGTTAAAGAAAACAATGTTAAAATCAAATCGGAAGAACAGAAAATGCAAAACGCTTTCGAAGGGAATAAGAAATTTTTTAATATTACGCAGGGACAACAAGAAAAGAAGTAATAGTACATAGTTAGGCTGAATGAGAAATAGAGAGGATGAAATGGTATGGGATATGGATGGACTAAAACACAGTTATCGGGAACATTAAAAGAAATTATTGTAAAGCAAAGCTATGGAGCAGCACAATTGCGACATGCAAAATAATACTAGATTGCTGAGAAGACTAGATTGCTGAAAGATTTCCAGGAGTTTCTTCAAGACTTTGTTAAAGATTTCTTAGACAAGTGTCTAAGAATGCATTCCATGAAGGTGTGGATATTAGGTAGCAAAGGTGAGTAGGTTAGCGTTTCCAGATTATATGGTTGTAATGGAAGAGTCAATCGAAGACTGGCAAAACATGTTGAGCAAACTGAATACGAGCATGAGGATCATGTTAAAATTAACTCGAATAAAACAAAAGTATAGTAATTTAAGGAAATTATGAGAAAACAGTATGCAACATTGCCTTAGACTATGATAAGATAAAACAAGTTGATCATTACATGTGTTTTGGTAGTTTATTTACCTAGGCCTACCTTGAAAAATAAGAGAGTAAAGTTTTTAAGTATGGAATGACCAGCACAATGTATGCGGTAAAACACTAATAGACAAGGTCAGTAATAAAAGGATTCTGAAAGAATGTGGCGTAGAGGAAACGCTGTTTGACAAGAATGAGAGGAATTTGTCTCGTACGCTTCCTATGAACTTCTGGATCCTTGATCCTGAAGGCAAGACAGTGTTTCAAGACATCATTAACAACTCATGAATCTTCAACAAAATAATTTAATTTTCAACTAGATAGTAAAGCTTGTAGACAACGGAGATGAGCTCTACACAAAAAATCTAATAAAAGAATTTTTATTTTAAAAGAATCAACTTTTAACCAAATTATTTGAATAATTTTCTATGAACAACTGATTTCAATTATGTTTCAACTGCTTCAGATTGAAACATTTTATTGATGAAAATAATAAATTTCATGTTTAAAAAATGGAAAGTTTTATAGCCTCCGTTTGTCGCTGGGATCCCATTTCCTCAATCAAAAAAATTAAAAACTAGTAGGTATAGTGTCCTTTTTTCGGCATTCAGAAAGTAGTTACTTCATAAAATCCACTTTTATGCAACGAAGTTTTTTATGTAACGATTTTTTTTTCTTGTGTAGATATAAAAATGTTGTTTAAATTCCTAAATTTAAAACTCGCTCGTAATTATCTTAAATCATCTCATTTGTCGAGATAATTTTTGAAAAATTGGGGATTATATCGTGAATTGAAATTTACGGTCCGAGCGGCAAGGATGCCAATTTTGATCTGATTGCAGCCTTGAAAAAAGGTATACTATGTTTGTCATAAATAAATGAAAACGAAATCGATATGCCTGTCTTCCTATGATATGATATAGTATAAAAAGCGCAAATAAACGTGCACAAACTAGGAATCGATTTTAGTGTACATTCGTTCAGTTCAATGGGTAAGTTGCAGAATCGATTGATTCTAAATCCAGTATATCCTTTAGTTTTAGTTGAAAATTAAATTTTTTGTTGAAAATTCAACTGCTTTTATGTACTTTATTGTAATGCTATATCTTTTTTTGGTAGAGTATGAATTATGTTTTTTCAGGTTGCAACTCTTTAGTTAAAAACTAGTCTGTTTTAGTTAGGATTTAAATATTTTGCTCCCCCTTTTTAGGTGGATACTCGTACATCAACTATTTGGTGTAAAGTTGAAACACTTTGTAGAAAATTAATTTTTATTGTTGTTAAAAATTCAGTCTTTTAACTGAAAATGTAACTATTTTGTCGTTTCAGTTTGAAAATGCAACAATTAGGTAGCAGGTTTATCTATCAGCTTGAAATTTCATATTTTATTATCGAAAATTTAATAATTTGGTAACAAATTTAACAATTTAATTGAATATTTTGCTAGAAAATCTACTATTACTCAATGTGTTTTAAGTTTTGAACGTTCAAATAAAACAAATTTTTTAATGATGGCTTATACACTGTAAACAGTGCTAAATTAATTGTTTATTTATATTGCAAAAAATATATCACCAAATGAAACTTAAAAGGCTTTATTTGAAATTGTAGCTGGAATAATATTTATATATAAACCACTTTGTAAATAAATTCCTTTTTTTGGGATAAAAATTTATTCCTTTAACTGAAAATTTAACTATTTAGTTATTTGTTGTGACCAAGCGAAACGTCGTTTTTTATATTAAATTATATTATTTTGTTTAATTTTCAACTGATTGGCTAAAAATTGAATTATTCTGTTGAATATTAATTTTTTTGATTTGAAAATTCATCTTATTCTGCAATAATTTTATCTTTTTTTAGTTGAAAATGCAACTTTCCAGTTAAAAGATAATGTATTTCAGTTGGAAATTCAACTGTTTTGTTGGCAATTCGTCTTGTTGGTGGAATATCAACATGGTTGGTTGAAAATGGAACTGCTTGGTTAAAAATTAATCTGTTTTAGTCAAGTGTTCAAGTTTCACTACAAAGTTCATATTTTTAGTTGAAAATTCACAATTTTAGTTGAACTCTTTTTTTTCGTTTGTTAATAATTAATTTTTTAACAGGAAATTTAACTACTTTGTCGAAAATTAAACTGATTGATTGAAAGTGAACATTTTCATAGAAAATTCATATTCTCAAAGAGAAAATATAACTGTCTTGTAGAATTTTTTTAATAGTCGAAAAAATTTGGGTTTGTGTACGAAAAAAATAAAGAAGGTTCTCATAATAGTTTTTTTTTTAAATAACAAATGAAGCTTTTCAAAAACTGAAAAATAGTATGATTCAAGAGATCAACGTTTTTCCACAATTATTAATTGGAGAATTTCTAAAAATTCAAATTTTCGATATAATATTAATTATAATAATATTAACATAATCTTAATTATTTTAATCGTAATATTTTTTATCAAAGTTAAAGCCATCTATTATCTTCAAGCATCTAGAATTTTTCACTTGCTTTAGAAAATCATTTTTTTTTATTTTTACAGTTAAAATTATTAAACCAAATGAATTGAGAACCAGAATTATTCAAGGAGAGCATGTCAAACCTGGAGAATTAGCATACCAGATAAATCGATTCAAAAATAGTAAAAGCATTTCATCACTTTTGAATTTTAAAAAATCTGTTTAAAAAATTTTATTTTTAATTATATATAGGTATCCCTGCATATGGAAAAAATATATTTTTGAGGAGGATAAATTATAAATTATTACTGCCGCTCACTGCGTGAACAGGTGAATTGATTTTATTATTGACTAAAAGTTAAAAATTAACACTTTTCAGATTTAAAAATTTATAACTGTTTTATTCTATTTTCTTGTCTGAATTTATTTTAAAATCTTGTTAAGAAAATAATAAAATCTCAGAATGAAATAAAAAGCTTAAGTAAATCTACATTCATATTTTTATTTTATACTAGAATTTAACGTCTCATAGGTTGTAGTTATTTACAAAAACGATAAAAATATTTAAAACTGACTCAACCTATATCGATTCATCAAGCCGAGAAAATAATTGTGTATAATTTTGAAGTATGCACTATGCAAAATGACATGGCTTTGATAAAAGAAAATTCTTAGAATTTTGTTATTTTCAAGTGAAAAATCATTTCGCTAATCAAATATTCACTTTTTCCGATTGGGATTTGAGTGTTGACCACGTAATATTTTACAGCTTTTAATCATTTTTCTCTGTTTAATTTTATTTAGAAAATCATATTTTTAATGAAAATTCGCGATCAACCCAACAGGCAATTTTAAGTTTTTCAAATAGCAGCCCAAATATCTTTACATTTTTCTGTATTTTTTTTAGAAGAATAATACTAAGAAAATATTTTTTATTATAGTATCACGGTCATTTTTATTCGCCCGATAATTTGCCACAATCCAATATTGTAATAGTAGGTCAGGATTTCTGCAAGGACATCCCTATCATGCGAAAGATATTGCCGACACAGTTTTGTGTTCACCATCCAAGTGTCAGGAAAGGAGATTGTGCGGTAATTTATTACTATTATTTTAATTAAAAACCTTTTAACTGAAAAGGGTACATCAAATTTAAAATTTCTTATTTTATAAATTGAAACAAAAAATTATTATATTGTACCTTTAGAGATTGTACCAAAGTTTCCAAATATCTGGATTGAATTACTGCCCATGCATTATAGCTTTTTTAATTTTATAGTTATTAACAGAATTTATGAAGTTTTTTCTTGTGTTTTTTGAACAATTAGCTTATCAAAGGTGCATTGAATTAATTTGCTGAATCCACAATGCTAACTTTATAAAAATTAATCAATTAATTATGGAAGTTACTATTATTTGGGATTCAATAATACCACAGGCCCACAAAAAAAAGTTGTCTGTACTTTGCACCTGATCAGTGATCCTTATGTATTTTGGGCCGGTGAATCCGAATCCAAATCCGAATCCGATCCAACCTCAGCATTTCCCCTACACGTCAGAATTTTCCCCTAGCCTAGGGGTAATGTGTAAAATCTAGGGTTTTCTCGGTTCGCTGAGCGTCTCTTCTTTAAAGTAGCAAGTCAATAAAAAAATACAGTATGTTTATGGTAAATTTTAAGTTGGTAAATTAATATTAGTACTCAAAATTACTTTGCAGTGCAACAAATTTTTCCCTAGCCTAGGGAAAACGATGAAAAATTCACAACATTTTTCGGGTTTATGGAAGTTGTATTTCGAGATATGAAAGTCGATGATCATCTGTAGTATTTTTATGCATTTTGAGTCACTGAATTCAGACACGTGTCTGTACTCAAATTCAACAATCAAATATAATATATGTACTTTATATATTTTATGTATTTTATGTATTTTTTGTATTTTTAATATCAGATTTGAAATTAGTTTGCGCTCTGTATTGCCCTTATTTTCCCCTAGTCTAGAAAAAATAGTAAAAAATTGAAAAATGTTAATTTACCAACTTAAAATAGATAAACATAGGGTATTTTTTCATTGGCTTTCCACGTAAAAAAAAAAGTTGAGAGAACCCAGAATACTGTAGATTTTACATATTTCCCCTAGGCTAGGGGAAAATTCGGAGGTCGGATTCGGATTCAGCGGCCCAAAAGACATAAGGATGCATTGGTCAGATGCAAAGTACAGAAAATTTTTTCTTGCTGCCCTGTGTAATCGGCATTACCTTTTTGCTTTATGTCCCTTTAATTTATTAATGATTATTAACAAAAACGATTTCCGAAAACCAATTTAAACCCATGATATTAAAAAAGGAACGCTTTTTTGTATGTCTGATTAAAACCTTTCAAGCAACAAAGATGAGGTCTCAACCAAAAAGATTTCAGCAGAACTGTCAAGACCAATATGAATTTTGAAAAAAAAAGTTTGTTTTCTACTAAAATAGTTGAATTTTCTTGTGTAAAAATCCATGCTTTTTGGTTAAAAATGCAAATGCTTGGTTGAAAAATAAGCTATTGTGGTTGACGATTCAAATTTTTTTTGGTTAAGAATTAGTTCTGTCAAAAAATCTTAATTTCGGGTTTAAGATTCAACTGCTTTATAGATGCTTAGTCTTTTTGTCTTCTAAATTCAAGAATTTGGATGAAAATTAATATTTTTTGGTACAATATTAATTTTTTTAAATAAAAAATTTGACTACTTGGATGAAAAATAATCTTTTTTAAAAAATTCAATTCCTTGATTTAAAGTTGTACTAATATGTTAAAAATTCATTTTTTTTCTCTGAAAATTTAATTATTCCATTTTTGGTTGAAAATTTATCATTTATAAATTGAAAAATCAAATATTTGGTAGAAAATGCACGTATTATTTTAAAAATTCGTCTTTTTACTTGAGGATTATTTCTATTTTATTTAAAATTCGTCTTTTTGGTTAGATTCAACTGGTTGAGAATTTGTTTTTTTTAGGTTAATTTTTTAAACTGAAAATAATAAGATTCCATTTTGGGCTGAATGAATGTCTTAATTAGTTGTAAATTCAATCATTATTAACTGAACAATCATCTGTTTCTTTCCGGATTCAACTATTTTGTTAAAAGGGTTTTTTCTTTTATTCAACTCGTTGAAAATTTGTCTTTTGTTATAAAAATAATCTTTAACGGTAGAAAAATAATTTCTTGATTGAAAATATAACTGTTTTTAGGGTATTTTTTAGGGGGGGGGGGGGCTAAAAGAGCAATCTTAAACAAAAAACGGGCAATATTAAATAATTATTACGGAAAATATTGTCAAAACAATTCTGCAAGTTACCCTGCATAATTTTATACAAATAGATTATTTAAAAAATGCTGTTTTTCATTTCCTCGAATATTCTTTTCCGACGTATAATCAAGTTTTTCAATCACACTTATTTTCACGATCATTTATTTAACTTCTTAATTTAAATTTTTTTTAACTTATTTATTTTAAAACTGCTTTATTTCAAAAACAATAAAATTAAAATTGATTATCTTTGAAATTTTAAATCACAAAGATTAAAGACTAACAGTCTTTAAATAAAAATTAAAGTCATGACTTATAAATGATATAATGCATTAATTCGCTGCTGTATCCGTGGCTTCATATCTTTATCATAATTTTTTTTTAAAGAGATAAATTTACATAACTGGGAATTATTGCATAATTTGTACGAACCATTTTGCAATAATTTGCTATTTTTTATATTATTTTTATTATTTTTTATTTTTTTATTTTTATCCTATTTATTTTATATCACAAGAAATTTTCAATACTGCAAGCAACGAGGTGTTTTAGAAATTAAAGACTTTCATATATTTTCTCATGAATTGTCTGAAACGAGTCAAAAACGACATCAGTGATAAGAACCTCTCTTAAATTGACTATCCCAATTGGAAATATGGCCACAATTTTCAAATTTGTTTATCAGTGCAAAATTGAAGAGTATATTTAAAAATGTACAAGATATTATAAAAAAATTTAATCATCACACAGATTTTTTTTAATTCGAAGGTAAAATAATACAATTTTATAAATTAAATAAATTGCTAAAAAATCCTATTTTCGAAATTTCCTGACAATAGCGTCGTGGCTAAGGCTACGTTTTTTTTTTTGTGTGCAGAAAGTAGTTCTATTGTCACCGTTTCTTTTTGGTAGTATACCACTAAGCCATTTCCCTTTTGGGGTGGGCGTAACTCACTCTGTCAAAGCGTCTAGTATCCCGTGTGTATCATCTCGCATTTCACTTTTGCTATTTCTCATGCTGACAAACTCTGTACTTTTACTTTCCTTCAATTTTTTAAAAAAGTAATTAATTGCTTATTTTAAAGTCGTTTTGCATCTTCTTCTCTTCTTCTGTTTTGATTTTATCTTGACCTTCCCTGACTAGTCGCTTGAGTATCCTCTTTTTGTATCTCTAATTATATTTAACTCTATTTCTCTCCTCATCACCAGACTTTATTCCTACACTAAGATATCCTAAGATATCTTCTAAGCTGTCTCTTCTATACGTTTCTTCATCTTATTCTGAAACTCTATTCGCACTTCCGGTTTCTGTAAGTTTCTGTATTGTATTTAGAAACCCTCATAACCCTCGTATCTTTCACTATCTCTCTTAATCTTTCATCCTCAACAACAAACTAAAGTCAATGCCGAAGAAAAGAAAACGCAAAGCGCTTTGGTAGGAAATAAGAATTTATTTGCAATTGCGAGAGCACAACAAAAAAGGAAATAGTAGTACAAAGTTAGATGGAATTAGAAACAGAGAAGATGAAATAGTACGGGATACGGGCGGAATAAAAGAGAGTTATAGGGAACATTACAACAAATTATTGGGAAGCAAACTTATGAAGCAGCGCAATTGCGACATAGCGAATGACACTGTAGCTACTGTAACCTATGCAACAAATCTCTATCATAATTTTTCTGTAAATAGATAAATGTACGTAACTGAGCATTAATGCATAATTTGTACGAAACATAATATAGCAATAATTTGCTATACTGCTCTATTTCTCACTTTGGTATAAAATAAGAGAGAAAAAGAAATATTATCACTGATTCGTATGGGTTCATCGAAATGAGCTTTCTTATATAAGAAAGTGCATACTAATGAAGATTCAGTAACATTTCTAAGACTGGAGTGCAAATGAAACCTGTGCTATAATTATTATTGATTTGATAACAATAATGCAGGACTCTAGTCTTCAATAATTACATCAGTGTTCTAAAATAAATTAATTCAAGTTAAAATTGGATTGGTAAACTGAAAATAAAAATCATGGCTCTTTTAACGTTCTCTTGGATAACAGATGGAATAATTTTCCTTTCAAAAATAAGCATTTTAGATTCTTTTTACATGATACGAAATTTTCAGTATGGGAAAGAAAAAACTGTTTTTGTTAATTACAGCCAACAGCCTTTTTTGGAAATTTTTCCAAATATTGTGCTTTCCAGATTTCCCCTGTTCTCTTGTTTAAGAAATTTTACGAACAAAGTGAAAATTTTCAGTATGTGGGAACACAGGTTCAAAGTGCCACATGCGATAACACAAAAAGAAATAATTTTTCACTCGACCTGACATTTTCCGCCGATCGCGTCAAATCATCATGAACTTCTGATAGCCGCTCATAGCTGTTTTAAGATCATGGCTAAGGTTAAGTTGTTTTTTTGTGCAGAAAAAATGTGTACTTCGATGCGTAATTATGCATTCTTGTAGTGCAGATAATATAATGTTCAAAATATTTTGTTTTGCTGGAAACTCATATTTTGATTCCAAACTTATCATTTCAGAAAAAATGCAAAGGTTCGATTGCATATGTAAAGGTTTGACTAAAAATTCAATTATTTTGTTGAAACTTCAATATTTCCGCTTGAAAAGTTTGTGATACTTTGGTCAGATAAAACGTTTTATTGTTTCAAAAAACATTCAATCTTTCCTAACTTCTTCTAAATAAAAAAAAAATATATATATATATATATATATATATATATAATAAAATAATCTTTCTCAATAAAATAGTTGAATTTTTAACTAAAAAAGATC
>JAAAKG020132143.1:0-14610 GCA_010014905.2 Druon quercuslanigerum | reverse complement strand
GTATACTTTCAGATTACTATTTCACATTGCATGCAATACTATGAAAATTGCTCATTTCACAGTGGGTACGCTTTAAAGTTTAAACCTCAGCTTTACTATTCGAAATTGTACATCTTACAATGTACTTTTTTCCGTGTTAAAAATACGATAATTACAATTGACAACTTTTGAATTTATTTTATTTTCAATTTGAAACGAAATTGAATGTTTCACAGTCAAAGTTTTTATACTTTCTAAAATTTTTAATTGTGATTACATTCAAAAATTATTATTTAACAATAAAACTAATTAGATAAATTTGTGTAATTTCAAAAAATAACTTTACCGTTATTGTTACCGATCAAAATAGAAAGATTTTCGATTATAAACTTTGATAAAAACGTAACAATTGTTCAATGCAAAAGTCAATTTAAATGGGAAAAATGAAAAATGAACGAATATCACTAAAAACTGAAAATAATTTGAGTCACCAAGAATTGTGACATTAAAAGTTTCTCATAAACATACTCTTTAAATTTTCAACCATTTTTAAGTAAATATAATTTTTTTAATAATTTGCACAATTTTTATTTGTTCCAGTTGAGTTTTAAATGTTCAATATTCTCGGAAATTTTCAAATATAAAATATTTAAATGTTCAATGCTTAGTTTTAAAACCTTCTAAATTTCAAGGCTTGAATTTAAGAAATGATTGTCCTAATTTTTATTTTTTTTTGAATTTATTGATTGTTCTCACAGTCATTTATTTCAAAATTATATTTCATAACAAATCCTTTGAACTAAAAATTTGCAACTATCAAGCCTTTCAATTTGATATTCTACGACTTCGAAAAATGTATAAAACGGCACAATTTTTTATGTCGATAATTTAAACCAAATAATTTATAATATTTAAATCTAAAATTATTAAATTTAAAACTGTCTAAAATGTAAAACAAAGCAACTTGGAATATTAAATCTTTTTATTTTAAAATGACTCTCAAGGCTTTCAAAGTGAAATTTTAAAACATTGAATAATATAATAGTGGAATTTTCCTAAAATTTTTTATATTTTAATTTTAAACTACTACATCGTAAAAATTGAAGCCATTCGAAACCTCCAAAAAACAAGACTTTTCAAACTAAATATTTTCGAATTTGAGCTTTTGAAGCAAAAAAATGCAGTTTTAAGGCCTCAGAAATTAAACTGTATTACAGAATTGCAAATTCAAACTACAATTTTGAACGTAAATCATAAAAGATTTAAAGGTTTAAAGAATTAAAATGCAAACCTAAAGCGTTGAAAATATAATTAATTTCAAGCTTCTTTTAAAAATTGAAACAGCACTTTTAAATTAGACCTTGAATCTAAGTCGTTAAAAAGGATTAATTTCCGAATGAATTATTGTGCATGGCGATTATTAAAATGAAATAATGTTAATCTAAAGTGCAAAATTAGAATAACTTGAAAGTGACTTATATAAAGCATGTTTCCATGCAATCAGGGGAACAACATCATGTGGCTTCAAGGGGCAACACATTTTTATAAGATGTATAACGGACGTATTCTAAGAAACTGTCACATTTAAATTATAAAAAAAGACGCGAGACAAAAAACGCGCGTATCAAGAGCCTCAATGTGAACAGCCGAATGACTAAATTGTTGATTATATATATATATATATTATATATAATAAGTAGACTATGGTGGTTTGATCCACTTCTAGAAATTTTTCTATGTACTTCTAGTAAAGTTCTGGTGGTTCGGATCCAAACTCAAGCTGTAGGAGGTTCCGCCATCATGCACTTGGCTGCAACCCAATCCGTGGATGGTGGGGTAATAGCCCAAGCATTTCTCAATGTGTCAAATTAGGCATACTCCTCTTATCAAATAGGGGGGATCGTAGACCTCTAGCATGCAAAACAATGTTGCCATGTATTTCTGGACCGCCCTATTGCATATTCTTGTTTTCTAATTTTCTATACCTTTGAGCTACTGGCGTATTCGACTTTTATGAACAAAGTTTGTTTTGCAGTATTTTTAAAAAAGAGAATCTTTAAGAGTCTCTGAATTTAAATTTTAAAAAATTAATGACTCTTTCAAGTTTGAAAGCTTTTTTAGAAGATAGAGGATCGAGCTTAAAAAATCGTTTATAATCCTCCCACCCATAAAACAAGAGTATTAACGATTTCAACCCTCGTGGATGGGTATGGCATGTAAAAGTGTGCGAGCATTTGCTTGTAATGCACACCCCTCTATCAATCTGACAAGAGAGATAGGCAGATAAAGAATGATATAAGAGAGGGAGAAGAGTTGGTGAAAAAGATGGAGGGAGATCGGAATAGTAAGGGAGAAAGTGAGATAGGAATGTACCAAGGGTGATTCTATAAGGACTGTGAACACATGGGGCGCATTAAGTAGATATATAAATAGGTTGACTGCGAGACAGCAGATTTTGGCTACCAGTAGGTTTATGTAGAGCAATTAACTCCCTGCGCGAACAGCCTGCAGGGGTGAAAACGAACAAGATAATTCCGTATGAACACCGCGACTTAACCACCCATTAAGGTTTACCTTTCCGGGGCACGCGCACAACGCTTCTCATATATTTCCACATTCTATTTATTAGGGTCGTTATTATTTTACGATTTTCCGAAATCATTGAGGGATTTTATATCCCGTGTCTCAGTCTATGAACAAAAAATGATAATTACGAGGAACTTTCAGTTTACAAGGTATATAAGGGTGAAAATAAACAATTTTGAATTAAAAAAAAAATGGTATTTCAGAACGACATACAACTTTCATCCTCCTTCGTCTTAATCATGGTAAGTGGTAAAATATTATTTAAAATTAATTTTTTTTAAATGATTTAAATTAAAAGTTATTTATTCAAATTTTAAACGAAACAAATTTAATGACAAATCTTGAATTAAAATAGTTTTAGGAGGTTTAGGTAACTTATTACCCGCAGGATATGCGCGTTCGTTACTTCAACCAACGCGCACTGCTCTGCGCGGGATTTATGTCAATTTCTGTGGGAAAATTAAACTCTTAAATCGTAAAATATAATAAAATTAATCAAATTTCAAATTTTTACCCATAAACGCCTCTTTTTTGATCGATTTTAATCTCACGATATAAAATCCCTCTGTAAGCTCCAAATTAAACTCGTAATTGTGTCTTTAATCAGAATCAGAATAGTTCGAAAATTGTAGCATCCCAAACAAAATTTCTATAGGATTATTGCACATTGTATAAGGAACACATAGTTTCTAAGTTCTAACCCTATGGAGGCTAGCTTATTTTTATTGTCAAAATATCGCAATTAATATTCAGATAATACTTTATATTTGAAAAACAATTTACTTGTAGATTATTTTTATTTATACAAAGTGCATTTTCTTTATATCAGAATCTATTTATATTAAAATAAAAAAGTCTTACTAATCTTGATTCAACAAAATCGTTTTGTTGCTGGTAACATTTGGATGATTTAAGAAAATGTTTTGGGTAAATGAACAAAATTTTGGTCAGTTGAATAAATGAGTTTGCTTCAAACAAGCTAATTCTTTTAGAATCGTTTTGCTGCATCGTAAATAACGCATAAAAATGTAATCTGTTTGCATATTCATGATCCTTATCAAAATAAGTGATCCGAAAACAAAATCAATGGTTATTAAGTGGTTATGGGAAAAATATCAACAAAGGATCCTTCACAATTTTTTCTTTAAGTGGCTTTCCGTAGATTTGTCTTGTCTTATGAGATTTTGTAGGGAAATAAACAACTAAACAATTCACAAAAGATGACAACATTTCAAGATAATTTAAAATGTAAATTGTGCTGGGACCTTTGCATGGTTGTAGATAAGTTTCGGCTAAATCAATCAAAGTCCAGAAAAATCATTTATAGAACTAACTGAAATATTTTCTTGGTCCGAGCAAAATATTCGCTTGGATCAACCATAATCTAGAATGGATTCAAGCAAAATTTTCTTTGAAATTGAAATAATTCTTATGATTTTTTTATTTTTAAGGGTAGAAGTTAGTCTTTTATTGTGTGTTAAAATATATTTTCTACTTAATATTTTTTTACGAATTTTTTAATTTTTAAAGTTAACTTTGAAGTCCAAAAAAAGTAAGCCTGAAAAAGGATACTCAAAAGATAATGTGATAATTAAATAATTTAAATATTGCAATTAATTTAAATATCTTATAATTAAAGTTTTCGGGGGAAATAATTTTTGAAGAGGCAGAAATATGGTGAATTTGATATTTATTCTCTGTTATATATTTTTATCTATATAGACACATTATAAACACTTCTAATATTTGACTTACTCTCAGCAACAGTAAATTAAATCACCGTACTATCGATTATTTAATTACAATAAATAATAAATTACTAATTTATCTGTACAGGTGTTGTAAATTTCTCTAATTAGAAGCTGACATCTATACATCTATACCACACAACCTGAGATTATTGGCAGTAACTTTAATCTATGTTCTATTTACAAAATCCCAGATTTAAATTAAAACATTTTCAACATATGTACACTCAGCCGAAGAACTATCCAGAGAAAAATCTTAGTTGGAGCGAGTTTTTTTTTTAAATCAACGTTTAAGTGAGAACATAAAATATTGTTAAGACAATGTGGGACAATACTTCAAAAAATAAAATTTTGGAATTTAGACTCTTCCAACCTATTTCTCTGGCGAAAACATAACAAAATACGGCGCAAAATATAAAGTATCTTTCTAAACTCTAATCAATAAACCTATACTTTCTCGCTGATGTCGTTCTTATATGGTTGGAACAGTTTTGGTGGCTCATTTTTCGTACTTTTTGATAAAGTAGGCGAGGACGTGAGGCCCATTCTGTAATCTTCAACTGACTTCGATTCGTAGGTGTGTATCGCCTGGATTTGAGTTGGAAGGCTCGAAAGCGCAACTGGTTTGAGTGGTGGTGATGCCTTGTCCTGAGAAGGAATGTGACGCCCATTGTGCTGATGAATCGACCCATTGCATTCGTAATCACTGGAGGTGTCAGAATGAGCCGGGCTCATCTCTGAGATCAAAGTTGGTCTGTAGGTTGGTGTGCTGCTGGTGGAAATTGGCGGGCTCATGTAAGGAGTGTTTCCCATGTTTGGCACGCCTAATCCTGCCAAATGGAGGGGCGGCAGATTATGGTGGGACTGCAGAATGTGTGGGTGATGAGGGTAGCTTGGAGTCTGGAGGTGTGGCCTCTGCAGGGAACCTGCGTTCGAGGTCGGCGCAGATCCTGCATAGGGAGAGTACCGGGCACCGTAGTAAGCGGCGGCAAGCGGATAGCCAGGCGACAAAGGCGATGGCGGAAATCCTTGTGCATGATAAGGAGACGGCAAAGTACCAGCAGCAGCTGCCAACGTTGCTAAAGTTGCTGCAAAATTTGGATCCATGTAGGGCCAAGCCATCGCCATCCTTTGACGCTTATCCTTCATGCGTCGGTTTTGGAACCACACCTGTAAAAAAAGAAGAAAACTTTAAGAATTCTGTTTTTATTTTCCATCAGATGGATAGTGTTTCCACAAGTTTGGAAGAAATTAGGCAATTCTCATGTTAATATCAGGGACTGCTAATGGATCTAGAGAATTCCACAGCGAGATATGAAACTGCTAATCAAAACGCTTAGCACCTCGAAGGTTCTAACCAATTCGAATGGAATCAAGATTCGGACGTAGAGCGTGGCTTCCAGGCTTACGCATGTTTGTTCTCAGTGATTGTTATTTGCTTCTTTCAGAAAAGAGAAAAGAACGCCGCAACTCTCTTGAGGCTATAATCACTGATCAAACATGGCGGCTCGCGCAAGAAGTACTCTCGTATAGGGAAAAACATCTAATTGCTTTCATTAAGTATGACGCAAGACTTGATGGGTGTTTTCTGTGATTTAAAAGATTTATTCAAGTTTGACCTGAATCTCGTAATGTGGTCATCAAAGGCGTTAATTGCTAAGTCCTTGCAAAGAGAAAACAATTTTTTAATTTAGGAGATAATTACCTTGATGGTGGATTCGGGGAGTTGAAGCTGAGCAGCCAGTTCGCATCTTCTGGGTCTGCTTACATAATTTTCCCTGACGAATTCCTTTTCTAGGCGATTCAGTTGTTCCCTGCTGAAGGCAGTTCTGTATCTCCGGATGTTGGGATCCATGGAAGAGAGAGGCTGTTGTTGCTGTTGTTTTTGTTCCTGACTTTGCATATCTGTAAAGAAAAAAATAGTTCGTTAGGTACAATTTGAAACGAGTTCGTTAGGAGTTTGTATAGAAACTATTCAGAGAAACAGCAGAAAGTTAAACTTCCGATAAGAGGGCGACGGCGACAAATTGTCCGGATGTGGGAAAATAGTGCGGTCGGTTTCTTTTGAGTCTGGACATACAAGATTGCGTGAATGGGAAGATGACCACGAAAAGCGAGTAGGTGGTCCACAGAACTGGACTCCCTATGGTGTCTCTCTCTAAATGTCCAAAGAAACCTTCAAGAAGAAGAGGTGTTCTCGCGTACATTTACGACAATGTCGGTGTCTCTTTGTGGGTTACGCAATTTCTTTGATCTGCCGCGAAAATTTTAAGTTTTCCAAACGTCAATTAACAAGATTAGGCTCGGCAAAACATTAATTTTAATTCTGATAAGAGGATTTGAAAGATTTGAAAGATTGCAGGAAATATTCCTGCAATAATATTTCGTAGTTTCGGAGAGACGGGTTGTAAAATAATTACCGCAATAAACTTCAGGCCGAGAGGGGTGCAAACGTGAGAGTCCCTTTTCTTGGAAGGATTACAAAGAGGCTACAAATCTTTGTACTTGTATTTATGGAGGGTCGTCTTCTCGGGCATCAGGGTTATTCAAATTTCTAATGTACATTGGTTCGTACAACAGACAATCAATTGGATTATCTCTACAACCAATTATCGGTACGCTAAAGGTTCTCTCGCAAACCTGCCAATTCAGAGTCCAGACTAATCCCGGAGAATTTAGCGTTCAGAGTTCAGGTATATAAATATATATTGTTTCCGAATAACCAAGGAAACTCAAATTCAATGAAACTTTGAGCGAGGGACAAAGATAGTACCAGCAATATGAAGATATAATAGATGTAATTTCAGTTGACGTGAAGCATCAAATTTTGATTCACGTAGAATAAGTTAGAGAAGATACTTTAGCTTTTTGAACTGCATGGAATTTTAATAGAAAATCTCGAAAATAAAAAATATAGTAACGACTTTGGAAATGGAGAGAACGCATAGCAGATGATAAACGTAATTTTCAACAGTGAATCGAAGAAACATTCGAAATTAGCTTCCAAGTTTATGAATTTTTTAACAAATTTAAACGCAGAATGTAACAAAATTGTTGAGAAGTGAAGCTGATGACCAGGAATTTATCGAAAATGTAGATATTCAAGAAAAATTTGTAGAAATTCTGAACATGAAGCTTACCTTTATCAGACTTGATGCACGGAGTTAGGGGTGGACTATGAGGTGGACTGTGGAGATGGTACTGTGGAGGTACAATATCCACGACGATGGTCTCCTCTTCTCTTTGAACTCTTTGGTCCTCATAGGCCCTTTGATGATAACCTTGCATGATGAATGATTTCACTTTTCCAAAAACAGTTTTATTTTGTGAAATATCTTTATGCACCAAACTTATACCACAATGTCTTCACTTCACGAACACACTTTTCCTTTTAGAAAAAACAACACTGCGCTAAGTCACGAGAGGGATTAGATGAACGTAGTATCTCGGGTGGAGGTAACTGAGGAACTGAACGATGTCACACGGAGGGATGCGTTTCTACAATGCAACGTTGGGGCTGTGGAACGAGGAATTTATTCTCTGGAAGCAACTGGGGGAAGTAGGTAAGGTCCTGGCCAGCCTAACTAGAATCTTCCAATTGGCCGTTCAACCCTCTGCTCGGAGATCATTGGTTAGAGCTTCGGGATTGTCACGCCCAGATCCCACTTCTCTCCCTCGCACACCCTCTCTCTCACACTAGCTGACTCCCCCCCCTATGCCCTTTTAGCAGAAGAGGCTGCTCAGCTACTGCAATGGAACTTTGTGAGAGAATTATCTCTAATAATTTCGCCATATAAATTTGTTATGGTTCAGTTCCTGGGCAAATCTGCTCCTGTCTTTTTTCTGTCTCAATTCAATAGTTGAGCGACGCATATTTGTTGCATACTTATATGAATATGTGTATGTGATAATATTGATGATTGAAGGTTTGTGGATGGAAACCGTAAATTTGGATTTAAAATTTTGTTTTTAGAAGTTGTACAACAGTTGAGGTTCGATGTGCATAACAACTTTTAACGAAGAAGCGTATACTCTTTTTAAATTGTTATGGTCAAAAGATATAGATTTTCAGCAATATTTATCTTTTGATCTATTCACAAAACGGACATCATTTGCACTCGGAGTCTTGAAAACGATGCCGAAGAAAAAATATTAGTTCCGTTTATAAAATACAAAACAAACATTTATGATCCCGTTTTTTTCGAAAATTGGAAATATAATAATTAATTAGTTTCTTGCGCTGTTTAAATATAATTTTTCGAGTATTTTTATAAAGATTTTAAAGTTTTAAAGATCATTTTGTTCTTAAATTTGTTAGAAAAAGATGCAAACATCAGAAATTATTTGAAACTGTGGAAGCTAAGAAGATGGTATATGAACCAAAATTAATCTCAATGCATTTTGGAAGATGCTGCAAATTTATACATTCCCTAGAAAAAATTAATTTTTATCAGAATGATTTGTCTGATTATAGTTATTTGGCCAAATAAATCATTTTGGTTTATGGGAAAATTCCTTACTAATTTTTTCATTGAATTTCATTTCAAATAATATGTCAAGGATTTATTAAATTAACAAATATATTATAGTTTATACACTACCGGCAGAAAGTTTGAGTACATATACTTCGACCGTTTTAAAATTCATATTTCTCTTTAAAGATGAAAATCTGTGCAGATATTTAATCATTTGAAAGATTAGAAAATTTCGCGTCGAATCAGTCTAAGTTGAAATAATTTTAATGAACGAGTCGAAAAATATTTAGTTTCGAAATTAAAAGTATTTTTCAGTAAAATGAACATTTTGAAATCTTGTGTTCAACTGTTTGGCCAGTCTAGAAAAATGTTCCTAAGAATTTGGAAAAGTCATAAAATCAAGAAATTCCGATAGAGATTTAGTAGCGCCCTAGATAGATTTCCCTATTCATAATCGGGCACTATTCATAATGGACCCTTTCTATTCCCTGATGAATATTTAATTTATATGAAAAAAGGTATTACAAAAATAAACATTAATTGATTGCGAGTAGTTTGACTTTAAATAATAATGGTCCTATTTATAGTGAATACATATATTACATATTTAAAGCTCATATTAAAAATAAAATTGATAACGATAAAGAGTATCAAACACCTTCATCTATCGCCTAGCAGTCGGGAGTCTTAACCATTGCGCTAAACGGCTAAACCTTCAAGTTGATAGTTGATTAAAAAGCCGAATTCATAAGCTACAGCTCAAAAAATGTTAAACTCTCTTTTCCTAATTATATATTAAATACGAACTGTTAACAGGAATATCAATAAAATAATTTTTAAATAAATCATTTTTGTCGTTGGAAATTTTTCTTACTGTAATATTTCGTTTTTCCAGTTGTAGACTACTTTATAACTTTTTACAATGACAGGAAATGTAATTTTTTCTGATCATTTAGAGTTTTTCATCAGGATGGCATTTTTTCTTAAAAAAAAAACAGTGTACAGATAGATTTTCCATGAACCTGACAGGGCACATATCAGTTTTTTCTAGACTAGATATTCTGCTAGAGGCCCCAATCAGTTTTTTCTGGACTAGGTATTTTGATAGGGACCCTAACCAGTTTTTTCTAGACTAGATATTATGATAGGGACCCTATCGGTTCCCAACTTGAAATAGGGAAAGAGGAGGGTATTTCTGCACGGGATGTAATTGTCGAGTATTCATACAAAATATTGACTCGTGCAATATTATTTTTTTGGAGAAAAGAGTCCGACACTCTTGTTTAACCTTCATTTTAAAAATTACGAATCTCGGAATTTTGGCTCCCAAACATTTATATTGTAAGAGTAAATATTTTGTGTGAATACTCAGCAATCACATAATATTTAATCGCACTCTTGATTTAGATTTAAAAAGTACGATTTTTTCTTGATTTCATGATTTTTCCACATTTTTAGGAACGTTCTTCTAGATTTAGCAAATAGCTGAACTCAATAAAAATCTCCTAATTTTGAATCTAAATACTTGTTGACTCGTTCATTAAAATAATTTCAACATAGTATGATTCTATGGGAAATTTACTAATTTTCAAACGATTCTACTTACAATGTCATAGATTCAGTTTCTACGTAGGGTATTCGTCTTTGAAGTGAATTATGAATTCGCAATCAATCAAAGAGTATGTACCCAAACTTTCTATTGGTCGTGTAGTTCTTAAACACATTATTGTTAATATAATTCAACCAACAGAATTGCAGAGAATGTTCCAATTAACAGAATTAAAGCTATTGTTCATTTAAATCGGATAAAAATTACGATTATTGCGATATAAAAATAAAAATGGTACTTACAATATTTCTGAATTTATTTGTTTTTAATTTGTTCTATTCATGAAGTTAAGTCCAAAACAAATGAAAACCAAGTGACTTAGTTATGAAAACATAAGTAGTTGTGTTGTTGCTGCAGCCAACCGTTTAATTATTTCTCATCATTAAAAAACAAAAGAATAAAGAATCGAAAAATTAAACATTTGTATACTTGAAGAAATGTTATTTACTTGAGTCTTCGTGGAATTACTGCTGAATAGTGAAATTTGTATTAGTACTATTTTGGAAAAGTCTTCAAAATTAGTCAGTTGACAAAATTTTTTATTTAATCATGAATTAATTAAAAATTGAAAGATTTTAAAAGAGAATATTTCGAAATTTACACAAAAGAGGAATTAACGTTGAATGAAGAAAATATCGTTGCGAATACGAATGATACAATATCTTGTTGCTCGAATCTAAGAAAATGTTTCTTGCCACAAGAAAATGTACCAAACTGAAGAAACTTTATTTTCTTACTTCACGTATATTTGCTGGAGAAAAGACCAATATTCTTAGACCATGAAAATATTGTATAGTCCGTATTCGCGTATCGATGTTCTCTTGAATCAATCCTTTCTGTGTAAATTTTTGTTTATCTACTGAAGAATTTTGAATACAAAAATGTTTAAAAAGAAACAGCTGAAAGTAAAGCACGTTGAAAATATTGCAATGATTAAAAATGCATCACTGAAGATAAAAGTCTATAAAATTCTTAAAAATAATTAACGATTTTAAAAATAAGGCTAAAAATTGTATAGATAAATTTCCGTAGAATGTGGAAGAAGTATCTAGATTTAGAACACTATAAAGTATTTATCCTATAAATGTTTTTTTAAATACAGTGTTAATTGATTTTCAATTATTTTTAATTTATCTTTGACGGGCACTGACTAAATATACTTTAAATCTAATATTTAAAAAAATATCAAAAGATACAAAATAAGATGCGTTTCTTTCATACAATAAAAGACCGAATCCTCTTTTTCGTTTTCCCAATTCGTTTCGCAAATTTGTTCAAGCTGCCCAAAACATTTTGGAAACACATTTACGATACCTTTTCGGTCCAAAGTGGACACTCTTATGCAAAATATTAGTAGCCGTACAAAACCGAAGATCCGACAAAGTCAAAACCATAAAGCCCATAAAAAAAGGAAGTTCCTTCGGTTCCTCTCAATTTGCGAATGCGAGCTTCACTGTAGCGCTTATATACATATAGTATGCCACTATCGTAAAAGCAGGGAAGTTTTGCTCCATTTTAAACGTTTTTATGATCTGAAAACAATGACAATTGTAACAAAAATTTGGGTCTCTTCCAAAAAGTCGACCTCTGAATTACCAACTTTTGCTTGGGCGGAACGTTTTTACAACTTTTTTCTCGAAGTATCTCAGAGGTCGATAGTTGACTTCAAATTAGGTACCAGGTATACTTTCATTGTGAGGGAAATTTAGATTAGCAACAATTATAGATTCCGAGCGGTAACGCCTGAGTAGAGCTTGTGATGTATATTATACTCATAAATCAGTGTCAGAATTTCAAGAAAGTCAGATAATTCACTCGATTTTCATAGAACTGAGATAATATACTATAGTGAACAATTGGTGTTCAAAGTTAATTTTGGCTCGAGTCATCTATTCATTCAAAGAAATACGAAAATTCCCTAACTCATAAAACTAATTTAATTCAGTTATTTATTTGTATAATGTGTTTCGTTCGTCCAACATAATGATTTGGTTGTCATAGAAACGACATCCTATGGTTTCACCAACAATATGTTTTTTCAAAACAAATCTTTTGTTGATTAAATAAAAATGGTGACGATCTAGCTCAAAATCTCGGTTTTGATTCAACTGAAAAAATTCGTCTAGGCTCACTTGATAGTTTTAGTTGAAAGAAGCAACATCTTGTTTGATTTGCTTTAACAAAAGCTGTCTTGAAAGAAATAATTTTGACTGTTTTGTTAATAAAATTGATTGAGATAACTGACAAAATTTTCTTGCACTAATAAAAACCAGCTTTTTTCAATGGATATAAAAAGTTTCGGTTTTTAGTGAATGTATACTAAAGAATGCACATCCTAATCTAATAATAAAGCCTACAATCATCATTTTATTGTCTACACTTAAAAAAATCCACGAGCTATTTTTTCGGCATTGAACTTTTTACAGCACCCATCCAAAAGTCAATTGCCATCATTTTTTTCTGTATCGACTGCAAAAGTCAAGTCTGTAAAAAAAATTGTACCTGAGTCTAAAATAGAAAAATGCGCTCTTATTTTTAGTTGGGAGGGCCAAACCAAACTGGAGCAACGGTACAAGAAACCATAATTCATTTTTCATGACTGAACTTATTGGTTTTTATTGGGGTGGTCAATAATTTTTCAAAACGGGATCGATCTTTTTCTTTCTTTATCGCATTTTCGAAAAACCGTTTTGCCTGCGACCTACGGTAACTAAAACTTGTGCCTCACGTTTTTGTCATAATGTTTTTGTGAGATATTTACAACCCATAGTTAAATCTGGAGCATTTTTTCATTTATCGCAGTCGCAAAATACAGAATTATGGGGCATATTTAATATAGAGCAACAGCCTGGCTTCAAGAAGATATACGGCGTGGCTAAAAGTTGCGTCAAAGAAAAAGAAAGCTGTCAAAAAATTCAAAATATTTGCTCTATTTTACGTTATTCTATTCTTCTAATATATTTTATGTAAATTTTTTTTTATATAAATTTTTTTTTCATGTTACTTAAAATACTTAAAAAGAAAATAAATAATTTCCTTATTAATTGATCGTTCAGCACACATTCTAAAGGATTTTTTGTTAAAGAATAAAAATTCGAAATTGCAATTTAAAAATCTGACTCAAGTTTGTATGTTAAAATGGAAATTCTTTGACTGAACTCGGAAACTGTATGCAGAAATTGGTATGTACTTTTCGTAATTTGCAATCTTTAATTGCTTTAAAAAAATCGTCAAACCTAGAAGCCTTGAAAATCAATATTCAAACTACCTATTGAGTTATTTTAATTTTTACAAATGAGAAGTGATAGAATTTTGTTTATTTTTTGACATTTAAAAAAAAAGGAATACTTGAAAAAGTTACTAAAATATTTGGCATTAAATTAATTAAAATTGTTCTGGATTTTGAGAAAAATTGATTTGATTTGTATCGTCAGAAAAAATGTTTTAAATCAAACAAACTGGTTTCTTGAACTATACATAAAAATTTAATTGAATAAAATAGATTTAGGTTGATTTAAGAAAATATTTGATTGATCCAACAAAATTGTTTATCGTTAAATCAACCAAATACTCCATATATTAGAAGATTTGGTGAAAACAACCCAAAAACTTAGTTGGTTAACCAAATATTTTTTAATCCATATAATAACCATATTCGATGATTGAAACAAGAAAATTTTTGATGATTTAACCTAATCGTTTTCAGAGTGCACAAGGAAAAACCTTATTAATTTATTCCGACAAATTTAATTTGTTTTTAAGAACGTACATTTTTACGTTGTCAGCAACTTCGTTAATATCCAACTTTCATAAATAAATAGATTTCAAAATGTTGATGTATACAAAATACTTTCGTTCTGTATTATATGCTTGTTATGGGAAAGAGTTAAACCTAATGGTTTTTATACTTTGGGCTTCCGATGACCTGAAATTTTCTTACAAATATTAACGACGAAAAAAATGTGGTGGTTGAAAGGGAAGCACTACCTGGGGAAAATAACGCTAACTTGCTCCTTTCTTTTTGGACAAAAGTGAGCAATATAAAAATAAAACTTGTACCCGGCCGAACCCTTTTTTATGGCGTCTTATGCTTGTCGATTGCGAACCCTTGCCCATTTTTTCGAATCCTAATCCGCTTACTCAAACCAAAAGATGTACGATTTCCTTTTTATTTTATATCTTTAAGTATGTACCGACTGAGTATGGGCTATTC
>JAAAKG020132142.1:0-14611 GCA_010014905.2 Druon quercuslanigerum | reverse complement strand
TATACATTTTTAAAAGTAAACATTTTTTATTTTGAAAATTAATAATTAAAAATTATGCAAGCTTTGAGTTTTACAATTCAAAATTCTTTAACTTTTTTCAAACTGAAAAATTGAAAATTCAACATTTGACTTTTGATCTTAAAAATCATCCAGATTTTTAAATTTATTTCCATACATTTTGCAAATTAAAAAGTTTTTCAAATGCAACTCTACAAACTTATAAAACTTTCAATTTTAAATCTTAAAAATTGAAAAGTTTTTAATTTTTGAAATTAAGAATTGAAACTTACCCAAATTTCCAGTTTTATAATTTAAAAAATTAGCTTAATTTATAAAAAATAGAATTGAAATCTTGAATCCTGATCTTAAAAATCCTGATAATTTCAGATTTTTATTTTTAGAGAATTTAAGAATTTTCAATTTAACTTTTCAAAATTGTAGAACTTTGAATTGTAGGAAATTCTTTAATTTTGACAATTTATTATTTAAAATCATTAAAAATCTGCAATTTTGATAAATTTCATTTAAAATTTCTTCAATTTGAAAAATTGAAAATTTTCTATTCAGACATTTTTCAAATTGAAAAGCTTTTAATTTTAATTCTAAAAAATTAATAAACTCTGAATTTTAAATTTTCGAAATTAAAAAGTGATTTTAATTTTTGAAATTCATAATTAAAAAGTGTGTGTGTTTTAAGTTTTACAATTTAAAAAGCTGTCATTTTAATAATTTGCATTCGAAATTTCTTCAATTCAGAAGATTTAGAATCGAAAACATAAATTTTTTCTTCAAAATCATCGAAACCCAGATATTTTCAATTTTGCAATAATAAATTAAAGAGTTTTCAATTGTATTTCCTACAAATTAAAAACCCTTAAATTATAAAATAATGTATTATTTTGTCAATTAAAAATTATGCATATTTTAATTTTTACAATTAACAAAGCTAAAGAGAATTTTCAATTTTAATTCTTCCAGTTTGTATATTCATTGAATTGTCAATGTTTAAAATTGTTTAAAAAACCAATTGCATTACTTATAATAATTTAATTTTTTATAACAAAATAAAAAGCAAATATTTTAAATGGTTTTTAAACGAGTCACTGACCCTACATAATTTCCTTTAGGGTTTCGTGTGCGAATCAATATTCGCGTGTTTGGTTTGTACGAATCGCTCATCTGATATTGTGAAAATAACAGATCCACTGAATATTTTAGCAGTAAACACGTCAAAAGAAGCACAAAGCGGCTCATCACATTGCAAAAGTACTTTACAAAAAAAAGAAAAAATTTTTTTTAAATCAAGGGACAACTGAAAATCTTAAAAATAAAATCCCTGAATAATAAAACTTCCCAATAATAAATTTTTCGAATAGATTATAGTATAAACAAATTGCAAAAATCGCAGGAAATTTTCGCACTTTAAAATATCGGAATTAGAAAATTCCCAAATTTCATGAATTTAAGATTTTTTTGATAAATGTTACTTATTTTTTAAAAACACAATAATCAAATAGGTTGACAAATTATATTTTTAATGTTTTAAGTTTCAAATATTATTGTTTGAATTTAAAATATCTGTATTTAAAAAAAATGCGTCCAAAACTATTTGTTTAACTATTGTTTTTTCAAATTCCAACAATAATTTCAAAAACTATAAACATTAAAATTTTTGCAAAAAAATGTTTTATTGCATTTTCAATAAATAAATAGAAAATATAAAAAATCTCAAAAAATAAAATTGCCGGCAAAATACAATAATTTAATAGGTTTATAAAAAAAGTTAATGTTTAAAGTTTCTAAAATTATTGTTCGTATTAAAAATAACTGTATTTGAAAAAAGAAATTCATCCAAAAATATATATTTTTAATTATTGTTATTTTTAATTCCAACAATAATTTTAGAAACTTAAAAAATTAAAAAAGTGTTTTTTTTTGTTATAAAAATATTTTATTATTGTATTTTTAACAAATAAATGAGACGGCTAAAATGCCCCCAAAAAAATTCCTGAATTGGAAAAGTTTCCGAATTTAAACAATTGAAGAATTGTTTTATAAATTTTATTTATTTGCTAAAAACACAATAATAAAATATTTTTTAGAAAAATTATTCCTAATGTTTGAAGCTTCTAAGACTATTGTTTAAATTAAAAATAACCGTATTTTTAAACAAAATGATCCAGGAGCAAAATTTTTTAAACTATTGTTATTTGTAAATTCCAACAATAATTTCAGCAACAATAAACCTTACAAAATTGTATAGCTATATTTGATTATTCTGTTTTTAATAAATAAATAGGAAAACTAAAAAATCCCGAATTGTACAATTCCAGGCAGAAAATTGTCGCATTTAAAAATTTCCAAACCAATAAATTTCCGATAATAAACAATTAAAGAATTTTTTGAAATAAATTTTATTTATTTATTTAAAAAAAAAATACTCATATGAGTTTATAAAAAATATATTTTTAATGTTTAAAGTTTCTATAACAATAATTCATCCAACAATAATTTTAGAAACTTTAAACATTAAAATTGTGTTTTTTTGTTATAAAAACATTTGATTTTTGTATTTTCAATAAACAAATGAAATGACTGGAAAATCCCGAAAAATAAAATTTCTGACACTTAAATTCCCGTATCGGAAATGCCCGACTTTAAAGAATAAAGACGTTTCATCCTTATAAATTTTTATTTATTTAATAAAAATACAACAATGTATTATTTTTATTCCAAAAGTTTTTCCTAATAGTTAAAGTTTCTTAAAATTATTATGGTTTAAATTTAAAATAACTGCATAAAAAAAATATATCCGGAACCTTATTTTTTTATTTATTGTTATTTTTAATAACAACAATAATTTAAAACCCTTTAAATATTAAAAATTAGTTTATTCATGAAAATATTTGATTATTATATTTTTAATAAGTAAATGAGACCCTTGAAAAATCTTAAAAAATAAAAATGTCGACCCTGTTAAAGTCTTGAATTGGAAAACGCCTGAATAATTCAATTCTCGAATAATAAATTTTCCGAATTAAAAAATTTCCGATTAATAAAATTTACAAATTAGAAAATTACCAAACAGATTATAATGTTTCCGAATTGAAAAATTTCCAAATAATAAAATTACCAAATTTTAACAATCAAAACAATTTTATTTCTAATTATTATTCATTTATTGAAAATACAATAATCTTATATTTCTATCAAAAAACATTATTTTTAATGTTTAAGCTTTCAAAATTATTGAATTAATTCAAAACATTGAATTTTTAATGAATAAATAATATTTATGTTAAAAAAATGTTTAATTTTTTTATTTCGGGAGTTTTATTATTTGGTAATTTTCCAATGCGAATTTTTTTTTTAATAAGCAGTTCGGGAATTTTTTTATTCGGAAATTTTCCGATTTGAAAATTCCATAGTGTCGGGAATTTTAGTTTTCAGGATTTTTCAGTCGTTTCGAAAATATTTGAAATAGAAAATACTCGAAATTATAAGATTACCGAGACGATTGAAAATTCCCGAAAATTTAAATTCCCTACAGTGTGAAATTCCCAAAAAATAAAATATTTAAAGAAGAAAATTTCTGAAATATGAAAATCGCGTGTTGGAAAATTCTCCAATAATAAAAATCCAGAACAATTATGTATAATATTAAAAAAGTTTTAACAGAAAATTGCCAAACGAAAAATTATCAAAATTTAAACAATAAAAAAATTGTTGTTAATTAAACAATATTTAATAATTAAAATTGCAATAACGAAATACTTTGATCCAAACCAATTTTTTTGAATATTCAATGCATTTTTGAACATTATTATTTTAACTTTCAATTACAATATTGAAAATAATAAATCTAAAAGAACAATACAAGAACAAGATTTTATTACGTGGCCAACAATTTAAGAGCAGCACTCTGCAACATTTTCGAGAAAAAAACTTGCATTGCGAATTATTTGTAATTTGTTGTTATTTTAAATTTAAACAATAATGTAAAAAATGTCTGTCATCGAATTATTTCATTATTGCATTATAAATATATAATAAACAATTTAGTAAATAACTATAACAAATAAAAATATTTTAACTTATCGTGTGGATATTTTACAACTCGGCAAATTCTATAACGAATTTTATGATTTCAAAATTTTAAAATTCGATAATATCATAAACTTTTCGGAAATTTTTCTATTGAAGATTTTTATATTTTGGCAATTTTATATTTACCAAATTACTGAAATATAAATATCCAGAATCGAAAAATTACCGAATAATAAGATTCCCAAGCAATTTATAAAACTACCAAATTTGGTATTTTTATGATAATAAAATTCCCGAAACTGAAAAATTTCTGAATTTGAACACTAAAAAAAAAAGTTTTCACCAATATTGTTTGTTTGATAAAAATAGAATATCAAATATTTTGATCAAAGACAATTTTTTATTTATTGTAAAATGTATATTTTTTAATAATTGCTTAAACTTTAAATAACATTGATTAAAAAAAAATTTCAATCCAAGTTTTTAGTGCTCTTTTTACCTCATAAATTTTGTTTTCAATTATTTTAATTTTAAATTCAAACAATAATTTTTTAAGATAAATTAAAAACCTAAAAAAAATTTTATTCAAGTTTTTTTATTATTGTATTTTTAATAAATAAATATGATTTAATTTAAAAAATGTACTCTGTGTATTTTATTATTCAGGAAGTGAAAGACTTTCCAAGTCGGGATTTTCATCTTCCGGCAATTTTATAATTTCAAAAATTTTGTGGTTGCAGTATTTTTTTCCGTAATTTACAGTGTCAGAATATTTATTTTTCAAAACTTTTCATTCGTCCCAAATTCAGTTTAGAACATAGATTCCAGGGAAGTTGACCAATGACACTAGCTTCGAGGTGATAGTACTCAGATGGGTGACCATCTGCGAAGTTTGACCGGATTGTATTCTCTCTCCATTTTTCTGCAATTTTCCTCTCCCCTGGCCAAACTTCCACTTTAATTATTATTAAATAAATATTAAAAAATTATTCTTAAAAACCGGGATTCAAAATAAAAAGGCATAATACAGTAGCAAAGACAATAATAATAAACAGAAATGAATTATACAAGGTATTCAAAGAATACACACTTTTTTTCATAAACGTATAATTAGTTAAAAAAGCCATTTTTTACAACCGCTAAATATCCCTAGTTATGAATAGAATTCTGAAATTATTATAAGGTTCAAGGGTATATTCAAATAAAATTTTTCATAATAATGATTTCGTAGAAAAAACTTACATTTTGTCGTAGCACTTTACCGTTGTAGATAATAAACTTGATAATAAATCGTAAACGTAATACCTTCTTGCGTAAAAGTATTGTTCGCGTTATGAGACAGAGCGTATTTTTTGTTGAAAGTGCTGCGCCGACTGTACCCTCATATTTAGTATCTGCAATAATTTAATTTAATTAATTTTATTGTATTTAAATCAGTTTTTCTTTTTTTTCTCGAATTAATTGAAAACCGAGAGTAAGTAAATTTAAACAAATTCACGGCGGGCTGGATTTGAAGCAGCAACCTCTTCATCACATGTAAGGTGTGCTGCCAACTATGCAACCGCATTCGTTGTTGGCTGTTGGTTCGAACCCAGCCTGCAGTGAATTTTTTAGAACTTACTTTCTCGTGGTTTTTGAATAATTCGCGAAAAGGGAACATTGATTAGAGAAACAAGGGGGTACACTCATTCCTACACTATTTTATTCTACACAAAATATATTGTACACAAGTATACTGATCACATTTTTCCTGCACAAAACTTTTTCTACACAAAATATTTCCTGCACATAATTTAATACTGTTATATTTTTCGTACAGAAAACTTTTTCTGCACAAAATATTTTCTACATAAAATTTTTCATACACAGAATTTAATATTGATATATCTTTTTCACACGAAACTTTTTCTACACAAAATATTCCCTGCACATAATTTAATACTGTTATATTTTTCCTACAGAAAACTTTTTCTACACAAAATTTTCCCTAGACAGAATTTTATATTTTTAAATACTTTTATATTTTCCTGTACAAAATATTTCAGATATAGAATTTAATATTGATATATTTTTTTACGCAAAACTTTTTCTACACAAAATATTCCCTCCACATAATTTAATACTGTTATATTTTTCCTACACAAAACTGTTTCTACACAACATTTTCCCTACACAGAATTGAATATTTTTTAATACTTTTATTTTTTCCTAAACAAAATATTCCATACACAGAATTTAATATTGTTATACTTTTCCTGCAGAAAATTTTTCTACACAAAATTTCCCCTAGACAGAATTTCATATTTTTAAATACTTTTATATTTTCCTGCACAAAATATTTCATACACAGAATTTAATATTGTTATATTTTTTCTACGCAAAACTTTTCCTACACGAAATATTCCCTTCACATAATTTAATGCTGTTATATTTTTCCGACACAAAACTTTTTCTAACAAAAATTTTACCTTCACAGAATTTAATATTTTTAATACTTTTATTTTTTCTCACACAAAATATTTTCTACAAAAAACATTTCATACACATAATTTAATCCTGTTATATTTTTCCTACCGAAAATTTTTTCTACACAAATTTTTCCATACAGAGAACTTAATATTTTTAAATACTTTAATTTTTTCCTAAACAAAATATTTTCTGCACAAAATATATCATACACAGAATTCAGTATTGTTATATTTTTTCTACAAAAAATATTCCTTACACATAATTTAATACTGTTATATTTTTCCTACACAAAACTTTTTCTGCACAAAATATTTCCTACACATAAATTAATACTGTTATATTTTTCCTACACAAAATTTTTTTTATACAAAATTTTCCCTACACAGAATTTAATATTTTTAAATACTTTTTTTCTGCACAAAATATTTTTTACACAAAGTATTTCATACACAGAATATTATTGTTATATCTTTTTCACACGAAACTTTTTCTACACAAAATATTCCCTACACAGAATTTAATATTGTTATATTTTTTCTACACAAAAATTTTTCTACACAAAATTATTCCTACACAGAATTTAATAGTGTTATATTTGTCCTACAGAAAACTTTTTCTACACAAAATTTTCCCTAAAGAGAATTTAATAGTTTTATATACTTTCATTTTTTACTATAAAAAATATTTTGTACACAAAATATTTCATACTCAGAATTTAATATTGTTATATTTTTTCTACACAAACTTTTTTCGACACAAAATTTTTCCAACACAGAATTTATTATTTTTAAATACTTTTACTTTTTCCTACACAAAATATTTCCTGCACATAATTTAATGCTATTATATTCTTTCCTACTCAAAATTTTTTCTACACAAAATTTTCCCTACACAGAATTTCATATTTTTAAATACTTCTTTTTTTCCTACACAAAATATTTTCTACACAAAATGTTTCATATACAGAATTTAATATTGTTATTTTTTTTCTACACAAAACTTTTCTACACAAAATGTTCCCTACACATAATTTAATGCTGTTATATTTTTCCTACACAAAACTTTTTCTACACAAAATTTTTCCTACAGAGAATTTAATATTTTTAAATTCTGTTATTTTTTACTATAAAAAATATTTTGTACACAAAATATTTCATAAACAGAGTTTAATATTGTTATATTTTTCCTACACAAACTTTTTTCTGCACAAAATTTTTCCAACACAGAATTTATTATTTTTAAATACTTTTACTTTTTCCTACACAAAATATTTCCTGCACATAATTTAATGCTGTTTTATTTTTTCCTACTCAAAATTTTTTCTACACAAAATTTTCCCTACACAGAATTTCATATTTTTAAATACTTCTATTTTTTCCTACACAAAATATTCCCTGCGCAAAATTTAATACTGTTATATTTTCCCTACAAAAAATTATTTCTACACAAAATTTAATATTTTTAAATACTTTTAGTTTTTCCTACACCAAATATTTCACACACAGAATTTAATATTGTTATATTATTTCTACACAAAACTTTTTCTACACAAAATTTTTCCTACAAGCAATTTAATATTTTTAAATACTTTTATTTTTTCCCTACACAAAATATTTTCTACACAAAATATTTCATACACAGAATTTAATATTGTTATATTTTTTCTACACAAAACTTTTTCTGCACAAAATATTCCCTACACATAATTTAATACTGTTATATTCTTCCTAAGCAAAACTTTTCTACACAAAATTATTTCTACACAGAATTTACTATTTTTAAATACTTTTAGTTTTTCCTACACAACATTTTTTCTACACAGAAGATTTCGTAAACAACATTTTATATTGTTTAATGCTATTATTTTCAAAAGAAAGTTGATATCTCTGGATCAATTTTCAGAAATTTTGAAAATAGACAATAATTAGTTATTTGAATAATCACATAATGTTTTTAGAAAAATTTGCTACTCCAAACAATGACAAACAATTACATTTTAATCAGAAAATACGATTATTTTTTACATTTTTTGTGAATAAATAATTGTTTAAATAATTTATATTTGTTTAAACAATTGAAAATTAATTAAGAAATCATAGTTAATATTAAAATTGTCCATTAGTAATTATTTGTATGAAAAAGACGACAGAAATTGCTAAAAAGTAACAATAATATGTAAAAATCTAGCTTTTTTTTATTTTTGGTTGATATTTGGGGCACTGCGGGGAGGGTGGGGGTGGGTTAGGAATAAAATTTATTACTCCCTAAAAACCTTGGCACGTTTCGATTAAACCCTGGAACATGAGTTTAATTTTTTTTTAATTTCCCCATGTTAATTAAATGGGATTTTGAAGTGCTGGGTGGCACATGTTAGTATTCGAATTTCGAAAAAATGAAAATTACGGATTTTCTTTTTTTGTAATTGGAAAATTTGAGGAGGTTCTCTTCGCCTCTAGAGTAGGAATAACATTTGCAATGCATTTTTGGACCACCAAAATATACAAAGTCTGTGTAGAAAATATTTTTTGTATGAAAAAAATAATAGTATTAGACAATATAAAATTCTGTGCAGAAAATATTGTGTGTAGAAAAAAATACTGTGTAGGAAAAATATAACAGTATTCAATTTTGTGTAGGAAAAATTTTGTATAGAAAAATTTTTGTGTAGGAAAAATATAACAGTATTAAATTCTGTGTAGGAAATATTTTGTGTAAGAAAAAAATAAAAGTATTTAGCATTATTAAATTCTGTGTAGGAAAAATTTGTTGCAGAAAAAGTTTTGTTTTGGATAAATGTAACTATATTAAATTCTGTGTATGAATTATTTTGTGTACGAAAAAATAAAATTATTAAGCATTATTAAATTCTGTGTAGGAAAAATTTTATGCAGAAAAAGTTTTTTGTAGGATAAATGTAACAGTATTAAATTTTGTGCAGGAAAAATTTGGTGTATGAAATATTTTGTGTAGGAAAAATATAACATTATTAAATTCTGTGTAGGAAATATTTTGCGTAGACAAATTTTTGTTTTGGTTAAATATAACGATATTAAATTCTGTTTATGAGATATTTTGTGTGCTAGAAAACAAAATTATAAAGCATTATTAAATTCTGTGCAGGAAAAATTTTGCCTAGAAAAAGTTTTGTATTGGATAAATGTAACAATATTAAATTCTGTGTATGAAATTAATCAGATTTGGTTGAAAATTAGTCTTTGGGTTAAATTCAACTTTTTTGATTGAAATATTAATTATTACAATTTTTATAAACAATTTACCTTTGCTGATTGAAAATTAATTTTCCTAAATAAAAACTTAACTATTCTATCATTGGTTGAAATTTTATCTTCTTCTGTTGACAATTGAACTATTTGAATAAAAATTCAGCTTTTGAAGTAGAATATTAATGATGATTTTGTCTAATTTATGTCCTTTGTGGACAAATTATCTGTTTTTTAACATTCATTTTATTTAGTTAAAAATTAATTTTTTTACATAAAATTTAACTCTTCTATTTTATTTTAAAAATTGATCTGTTTGGGATAAAAATTTAATTATTTTGTTTGAAAATTCGTATTTCTTTTTATTAAATTCAACTGTTTTGGGTTTAAATTTAAAAAATATTTTGTTTGAAATATAAACTACTACATTTTGCGTTAAAATTTTTTTAAATTAAATTTTAATGTCTTAGATTTAAAATTAAAATATTTTCTTAGTTAAAACATCAGCTATTATACATATTATATATATACGGCCAGAATTAATGAATGAATAAATAAAAAAATAATTTATTAATTAATATTATTATAATTTATTTAATAATTTATAATAATTATGAAAAATTAAAAATTAATGAATCCAGAATTAAATTAAATTAATCAAATTTATGGAATCAATATTTAAGTATTTAGATAAAAGTTGGAATTTATACTTAAAAATTCATTTTTTCAGTTGATTATTTATTATTTTAATTGAAAATAAAAAATATTTCTCTTTTAAGCAAAACATTAATTTTTTTACTAAAAATGTAACTAATCCATGTTTGGTTGCAAATTTATCTTCTTCAGTTGAAAGAAAAAACTTCCTGTCTTTTGTTAAAAATTCCTTTTTTTATGGTAGAATATTATTCTTTTTAGTGTCTAATTTATTTTTCTAGATTAACAATCATTTTTTTGGTTGAAAATTTAACTTTTAGAATAAAGATTCCTTCAAAAATTCCAGTATTTCGTTGAAAATTCATGTATTTGTTAAAAGTAAGTTTTTTTTATAGAAAATGAATCACATGGTTTTATAAAAATTATCTTTTCCAGTACAGAATTAATCTTCTTGGTTTCATACTTTTATCTTTTAAGTTAAAAATTAATTTCTTCAAGAGCAAATTAATTTTTTCAAATGAAAATTTAACTATTCCATTTTTTATCGAAAATTTGTCTTTTTGGATAGAAATTAATTATTCTTGATTTAAAAAATTGTTGTTAGAAATTAATTTCTTTGCTTAAGATTTATCTATTCTATTTTAAGTTAAAAATTTATCGGTTTAAAAGAAAAAAATCCATTATTTTATTTAAAAATTTCTCTCTACAGTAAAAAAGTAATTTCATTAAAGAAAACTTGAGTTTTTTGGTTAAAATTTCATTACCTTATTTCAATTTTTAAATATTTGGTTGAAAATTCGTATTTCTTTTTTGGTTAAAAATTATCTTTTCCAGTAGAGAATTAATCTTCTTGGTTTCATACTTTTATCTTTTAGGTTAAAAATTAATTTCTTCAAGAGCAAATTAATTTTTTCAAATGAAAATTTAACTATTCCATTTTTTATCGAAAATTTGTCTTTTTGGATAGAAATTAATTATTCTTGATTTAAAAAATTGTTGTTAGAAATTAATTTCTTTGCTTAAGATTTATCTATTCTATTTTAAGTTAAAAATTTATCGGTTTAAAAGAAAAAATCCATTATTTCATTTAAAAATTCCTCTCTACAGTAAAAAAGTAATTTCATTAAAGAAAACGTGAGTTTTTTGGTTAAAATTTCATTACCTTATTTCAATTTTTAAATATTTGGTTGAAAATTCGTCTTTCTTTTTTGGTTAAAAATTTATCTTTTTTTAAGATAGAAGATTAATTTTTTTACAGAAAATAAAAATGTTTAACTAAATATATAAATTTTAAACCAAACATTCGAGTTTTCAATTCGAAAAGATAAATTTTGAAGAAAGAATGAAATTACTAAATTTTTAGTCAACACAATTAATTTTGAAAAAAAAAAACATTTTTAACCAATTAGATAATTTTTTAACAAAAGAGATGAATTTTCAACCAGGAAGATTATTTTCTACCAAGAAAGACGAATTTCAAACGAATTATATAAATTTTTAACCAAATAATTAAGCTTTGAACTAAAAAAATAAATTTTGAACCAAAAAAATAAAAGTATCAATTTTAGTTTGGGAAATTAATTTTTACTAAGAAAATACAGTTTTTCAACAAAACTGTTTAGATTTAAAAAAAAAGTTTTTTGATTTGAAATGTTGAGTTTTTTTGAAAATGTCATAAAAATACTTTAAAAAGGTGCTCATAAATTCTTAAGCCGTTTCATTTTTTATTGACTAACAATTTCTAAGAAAAAAATATAAATAAACAAAATCTTAAATGTTTGCGAAAGTAAGTCGTCTTTGTGAAATTTTAAAAAATATTTTTAAAATCTTTTTTATTATTTAAAATCATTAAAATATTTGAAATTTATTAAATCTTTTGAAATCGTTATGGATCCTTTCAAATATTTGTGAAATTTAAAAAATATATTTTTTTTAATAATTTAAAATCATTAAAATATTTTAAATCTTTGTGAAAGCTTTGAAATCTGGTGTACTGTACTTTTTTGATATCTTTGAAATTCATAAAATCTTTTGAAATCCTTATGGATTCTTTGAAATATTTTTTAAATCTTTCTGAAATCTTTCTTATTAATTTTAAATTATTAAAATATTTGAAATCTTTTGAAATATTCTAAAAATTTTTGTAATCTTTGAAATCTGTTATAATGTACCCTTATTTAAATTTTTGTAATTCTTTAAATCTTTTGAAAATTTCAAAGTCTTCATAAAATTTTTTTGAAATCAACAAACTTTTAAATATTTAAAAATCTGTAAAATATTTTTAAATCTTACGCAATTTCTGAAGCGAAATTACCATCGAAATTAACATCGAAATTTGCAACTAATAATTTTTATAATTTGTAAGTTAATATCAGCAAAGAAGAAATAAAAAACTCATGAATTATTAACAAAATAAAAGTATGTTCATTGCAATCTATAAAATAATTGGTAAAGTCTACAAAAATCCCTTGAAATCTCTTTATTCATTCTGTAATGAAAAAAAAAACAATTTTTTTTTTAAATTCAAAATTATCATTAGCAAGATTTTTTATCAACGAAATATTTCTTTCAAAATAGACAAAAATATACAAATTACTCTTCGCATTTGAATAAAATAACTATTTTAAAAGCAAAAAAATAATTCAAATTGAAGTTTTCAAGGTTTTCAAGGTCACTTGACACCCTACTTAAGTAATTTTATAAATGACCCCTAAAATTTAACTTTAATTTACAGAAAATTTCCTGAATTTTTAAAATTCTCCCTGACATTCCCTGACTTTACCTTACCAGTTATAAATCCCCTGATCTTCTAGAACCCTCTGACCTTCTAGAATTACCTGACCTATAACAATCCTGAAAGAGTGAAAAATGCTTTTGGAATGTTTTAAAATGAGGATATTTATCAATAATAAGAAAATTATATGGATGAGTGGGAGGAGGTGAATTTCCTTTTAAAATCATGAAAGGTTGTGCTTAGTTAGAGTGGTTTAATTACATGATGAACGTCTTACCCTCTGTCTTCTTACTTCAGCCTCTGCCTGTCGCTTTAGCAACATTTTCAAGGTCACCTCCGGTTCTGGCGACTGTTGCTCCTCAAGCCGCTGAAATTTCATTGGCGGATGCTTCTTAATTATAGATGTTTCTTCGTCATTTATGGGCACTTCGAAAGCCAGAGGTTGAGCTGTATAAAAAAGTGTTTTTTTCTATCTACTGTCAAAATTCAACAAGCATAATCCAATTGAGGCACTGGATCCAAGGGGTACGTAACATACAGGCTCCTCTGTTCAGGCAACACCGTTTGGGCGCGAAACGTTTAGGCGCCAAAATGTTTAGGCGCCAAAATGTTTGGGCGCGAAACGTTTAGACGCCAACATGCTTAGGCGCGGAACCTTTAGACGCCAAAATGTTTGGGCGCGGAACGTTTAGACGCAAAAATGTTTGGGCGCGGAACGTTTAGACGCCAAAATGTTTAGGCAAGGGACGTTCGGGCGCCGGAAATTAAAGCGCTGAGACGTTTAGGCGCTGGTCTTTTAGGCGCGGGACATTTAGCCGCCAGGTTGGTGGAACTATAGATTTTAAGTTCAAAATTTCATTAATTCATAAAAACGAGTTTAAAAATAAAGTACAACTCAAATAGACTGTAACACTTCTGTACGCAGCAAATGCATACATGCGCGGACAAAAGAGTGATCAATACTATTTTGTTGAGTTGAAAAATATAAATAAATAAATTCCCAATTTAAAATAGCATTTATTGCTTTTTATTATCAATTAAAAGACCTAAATTAGTTCACTATAAATTTATAAATTTGGTATACAATTTATAGTAAATTAGTAAGAACAGTCATTTGCATTGTCATTTAAACTCTTTATCTTTAAAAACTTGCAATAAAATCCATTATTTAGTTGATTTTAATGTCTCAAAGAAACAATCTCATGGTACGTTTCCTAATCTCTTTTGTTTTTCTTACCCCTCACATTAATTTATTTATTGTAGGTAAAGTACTCAGAACAATTTTTTTGCATATTGCAATAAATTCCAATGTATTATTCTTAAAATTAACCTACTTCTCATAGTTTCTCCTACATGTGTGATCGATACCCGAATAAAATTAGGGCAAAGGACAATTCCGCACTAGCTAACTGGGTACCGTTCCCCCACTACGCGGCTTCCCCTCACACCGTCGAGCAGTTTCCGCCGAGCCCGGTCAACGGGGGGC
>JAAAKG020132141.1:0-14612 GCA_010014905.2 Druon quercuslanigerum | reverse complement strand
TTACTAAAAAAGCGAACTTTCAAAAAAATATTAAAAGCTTCATCTAAAAAATATAAACTTTAAAGCAAAAAAGGAATAGGCTATCAGTTAAAAAAAAGAAGTTTCAAAATGATATTAAATTTTGAATAAAAAAAAAAATTTTTAACCAAAAAGACGACTTAAAAGAATACATAAATTTTCAACGAAATAATTAATATTTGAACTAAAAAAAAATTAATTTTCAGCCAACAATAAAATAATTGAATTCTCAGTTACGAAAATTAATTTTCAACCAATTAATTAAATTTTGAACTAAAAAAATGGATTTTCAACAAGGAAATTAATTTTATTTTTAAAAATTTAACAAAATAAATAAATGTTCAATCAAAAACGAATAATTACAATTTAAATTAAAACAAATAATTTTCATTTAAAAAATGTATTTTCTACAAAATAGTTGCACTTTCAATGAAAGAAATTATTTATTATTAATAAAGAAATTATTATCATTATTATTTGAAAAAGCGATCTTTCAAAAAAATATTAAAAACTTCATCTAAAAAATATAAATTTTAAAGCAAAAACGGAATATGTTTTTAGTTAAAAAAAGAGAATTGTTTAAATGATATTAAATTTTAAAAAAAATTTTAACCAAAAAGACGACTTCTAAAATACATAAATTTTCAACAAAATAATTGAAATTTGAATTTAAAAAAATAATTTTTCTCAGTCTTTTTGGTTAAAAATTTTTTTTTTTTACTGATAATCTATCCCTTTTTTCTTTAAAATTTATATTTTCTAGATGTAGCTTTTAATATTTTACTGAATGATCGCTTTTTTTAACAATAATAATAATTTCTTTAGTGGAAAGTGTAAGCATTTTTTAGAAAATACATTTTTTTTAAATAAATTAATTATTTTAATTAAAAATGTAACTATTCCATTTTAATTGAACATTTATATATTTTTTTGAAAATTTATTTTTTGCTTCAAGATTTAATTAATTGGTTGAAAATTAATTTTCTTAACTGAGAATTTAATTATTTTATTGCTGGCTGAAAATTAATCTTTTTTTATTTCAAATTTCAATTATTTCGTTGAAAATTTCTGTATTTTCTTAAATTCTTCTTTTCATTCTTTTTTTAGATCGTCTTTTTGGTTCAAAATTTAATACCTTTTTGACATTTTTTTTTGTTAACTAATAACCTATTCCCTTTTGTCTTTAAAATTTACATTTTTTCGATTTCTTTAGTTTTGTAAATTATAATAATAAGTTCTTTAATTATAATAATTAAATTCTTTGGTTAAAAATTCAACTATTTTCTATAAAATCAATTTTTTAAATGAATTAATTACTTTACTAATTAATTTATTTTTTAATTTTTCTAATTTTTTAATTTATTTCATTTTTTAAATTCATTATTTCATGTATTTTGTTGCAATTTTCTTTAGTATAAAATTAACTTCTTTGGTTGAAAATTCATTTTTTGGTTTAAGATTTAATTTATTGGCTAAAAATTTATTTTCGTAACAGAGAATTAAATTTATTTATTGTTAGCTGAAAATTAATATTTTTTAGTTCAAATTTCAATTATTTCGTTGAAAATTTCTGTATTTTTTTAAATTCTTCTTTTCATTCTTTTTTTAGTTCGTCTTTTTGGATAAACATTTTTTTTTTTGGTTAAAAATTTAATATCTTTTTAAAAATTATTTTTTTATATGATAACCTATTCCCTTTTGTCTTTAAAATTTATATTTTTTATATAATAATAATTTTTTAAAAATTTAATTTAATTTTAATTTTTATATAATAATAATAATAATTTCTTTGGTTTCTTTTCGTAACTGAGAATTCAATTATATAATTTTTGGCCTCAAATTATTTTTTTTAGCTCAAATTTCAATTATTGTGTTGAAAAATGATGTATTTTTTTAGTTCGTCTTTTTAGTTAAAAATTTCTTTTTTTATCAAAATTTAAAATTTTTAAATGATTCTTTTAATATTTTTTTGAAATATCGCGTTTTTAAATAATAATAATAATATTAATTTCTTGATTAAATGTGCAACTATTTTGTGAATTATTTAATTTTAAAATGTAACTATTCCATTTTTTATTGAAAATTCATGTATTATGTTGAATTTTTTTTGGGTACAAAATTAATTTTTTGGTTAAGGATTTAATTTATTGGTTAAAAATTTATTTTCGTAACTAAGAATTCAATTTGTTTATTGTTGGCTGAAAATTAATCTTTTCTTTCTTTTTGAAAATTCTTTTTTTAAACTAATAATAACTAATAATAATTTATTTATTAATAATAAATAATTTCTTTAGTTGAAAGTGCAACTATTTTGTAGAAAATAAATTTTTTTAATAACAATTAATTAATTAATTTAAAATCTAACTATTCCATCATCTATTTGGTGAAAAATTAATTTTTTTGGCGAAAATATATCATTATTATTGGAATTATTTTTTTGAAATTTAAACATTCCATTTTTACTTCAAAATTTATTTAATTTTTTAGTTGAAATCCATTTTATAAATAATCTTTTCCGGTTGATAATTTGAATCTTTTTGTAGTTAAAAATTAGGTTTTCCTAGTTGTAAATAATGCATTATTTTAAATATTCTTTGTTTCTGATAAGAAAAAGAATCTTTTTAACCTCTATTTAGAGGGAAAAAAAAATTTGAAAATTCTTTTGATATAGATAATCCTCAACTAGAAAATTAATATCCTTGTTCGAAGATAAATTGATGCTGATTATTGTGAGCAATAATAGAAATTTATTCAATAGATGAAAAAATGTTCAACATATGGTTCCAGTATAGTGGAAGCGAAGGTCGAGACCAGAGCGTGACCGATGAAACGGATAAGCGTCTTGATAATCCGCCTTCTTCACTGAAGAGCGCACGGAATGCAAAAAGATTAACGAGTCCCGGCAATTTTTTTTTGTTTTTTTTTTTGTAGTTTTTAGGTATATCCAACCCCTTGGAAGGATGGCGAGAAGAATTTCTGTTCCTCGGTTCAGCGAAATTCATTGCTATTCATCTTAAATCATTCCGACGTTCGCGAATAAAGATATCAGATATTTAGATGAACGCCTCCTCTAGTCCTCTTTTAGACAATATTTCTTTTGTTCAAAATATTTATAGATTTTGACAGGGGTCTAAACTTTGCCATTATTAATTAATTTTTCACCGAAAAAAACGAGGATTCTTCAACAACACAATTTGGCTTTTCAAATAAAAAAAAAGTAAGGAAGTGAAGAAGTAAAGAAGTAAAAATGATCTATTTGGTTCAAAATTAATTTTTTTGGTTAAAAATTCTTTTTTTTTTTGTTTAGAAATACATCTAGTTCGTTAAAAAATAAATTTTTGTCGTTGAAGATTCCTATTTTTTTAGTTGAAAATTCGTCTTGTTGTTAAAAAATTTCTTATTCTGCTTAAAAATGTAATTGTGCTGTTCCCAATTGATATTTTTTCGTTGTAGATTCATTATTTTAATTCAAATTTTTTTTGGTGAAAATTTAACTATTTCATTTTTACTTCAGAATTTTTATTTTTAGTTAAAAATATATTTTTTATTCGTCCTTTTGGAACAAAATTTATCTGTTTGGTTGTAACAAATTTTTTTACGCAATGCCATTTTTGGTAGAAAAATAATCTTTTTTCTTCAAAATTCTTCTATTTAGTTGAAAATTAATGCAGTTGGTGAGAATTAATTTTTTTCGAAGATACATAATTTTAATTGAATTTTTTTAATTTAACTATTCCATTTTTTTTAATTCGCCTTTTTCGATACAGAAATAATCATTTTTTGTGTGTTAAAAATGCTTTTTTTTTGGTTGATTCATAACTTTTTAGTTGAAAATTTATCTTCTTGGTAGAAAATTTCTCTTTCTGCTTAAAAATGTAATTGTGTGTGTGTGTTTTTTTAAATTAACTATTCCACTTTTTATTTGAAATATTATATTTTTGAGTTCAAAATCCATTTTTTTTAATTCGTCTTTTTCAGTAAAAAATCAATCTTCTTGGCTGAAAATCCATCTATTAGGTAAAAAATTAATCTTTTTGATTAAAAAATCATCTACCTTGAAAATTCGTAATTTTAGTTAAAATTTGTCTTTGTGGTCACAAATTCATCTTTTTATTTAGTAAATTCCCTGTTTTGTTACGGATTAATTTTTTTTGGCGAAGCTTTATCATTTGAAATTAAAAATTAAAAATCATTCATTCATTTCATTAAAATTCAGTTCATTAAAAAATAAATTTTTGTCGTTGAAGATTCCTAATTTTTTAGTTGAAAATTCGTCTTTTTAGTAAAAAATTTCTCTTTCTGCTTAAAAATGTAATTGTGCTGTTCCCAATTCATATTTTTTCGTTGTAGATTCATCATTTTAATTCAAATTTTTTACGAATTAAGTTTTTTTTTGCCGAAGATTCATAATTTTAATTGAAAATTTATGTATTTCGTTAATATTTTATTATTCCATTATAGTTGAATATTTATCTTTTTTAATTGAATTTCATTCAAAATTCTTCTAGTTAGTTGAAAATTAATCTAGTCAGTGAAAATTACTTTTTTGTGGAAGATACATAATTTTAATTGAATTTTTTAAATTTCACTATTCCATTTTTAGTTTAAAATTGGTATTCAGGTAAAATTGGCTTTTTGTTGAAAAATCGTCACATTTGGGAAAAAATAAATCTTTTTGGTTAAAAATGCATTTTTTTGGTTGAAGATTCATCATTATTTAGTTGAAAATTCATCTTCTTGGTAGAAAATTTCTCTTTCGGCTTAAAAATGTAATTGTGTGTGTGTTTTTTTTTAAATTAACTATTCCAATTTTTATTTAAAATATTATCTTTTTGAGTTCAAAATCTATTTTTTTCCTAATTCGTATTTTTCGGTACAAAATTAATCTTTTTGGTTAAAAATCCACCTATTTGGTGAAAAATTAATTCTCACCTTGAAAATTCGTAATTTTAGTTAAAATTTGTCTTTGTAGTCGCAAATTCATCTTTTTATTTAGTAAATCGCCTGTTTTGTTAGGAATGAATTTTTTTGCCGAAGCTTTATCATTTTAATTGAAAATTTATGTGTTTGGTTAAAAATTCTTTTTTTTGGTTAAAAATTCTTTTTTTTTATTTGTTTAGAAATGCATATAGTTCGTTAAAAAATAAATTTTTGTCGTTGAAGATTCCTAATTTTTCAGTTGAAAATTCGTCTTTTTGGTAAAGAATTTCTATTCCTGCTTAAAAATGTAATTGTGCTGTTCGCAATTCATATTTTTTCGTTGCAGATTCATTATTTTAATTCAAATTTTTTTTGTGAAAATTTAACTATTTCATTCTTACTTCAGAATTTTTATTTTTAGTTAAAAATCTATTTTTTATTCGTTCTTTTGGAAAAAAATTTATCTGTTTGGTTGTAATAATTTTTTTTTACGCAATGCCATTTTTGGTAGAAAAATAATATTTTTTCTTCAAAACTCTTTTATTAGGTTGAAAATTTATCTAGTTGGTGAAAAAAATTCATCTTTCTATTTAGTAAATCCACTGTTCTGTTGCGAATTATTTTTTTTCCGAAGCTTCATTATTTTAATTGAACATTTATGTATTTAGTTCAAAATTAATTTTTTTAGTTGATAATTCTTTTTTTTTTTTTAAATGCATCTAGTTCGTTAAAAAATAAATTTTTGTCGTTGAAGATTCCTATTTTTTTAGTTGAAAATTCGTCTTTTTGGTAAAAAATTTATCTTTTTGCTTAAAAATGTAATTGTCCTGTTCCCAATTCATATTTTTTCGTTGTAGATTCATTATTTTAATTCAAATTTTTTTTGGTGAAAATTAAACTATTTAATTCTTACTTCAGAATTTTTATTTTTAGTTAAAAAAATATTTTTTATTCGTCCTTTTGGAACAAAATTTATCTGTTTAGTTGTAATAAATTTTTTTTACGCAATGCCATTTTTGGTAGAAAAATAATATTTTTTCTTCAAAACTCTTTTATTTGGTTGAAAATTAATGTAGTTGGTGAAAATTAATTTTTGTTCGAAGATACATAATTATAATTGAATTTTTTAAATTTAACTATTCCATTTTTATTTTAAAATTGGTATTCAGCTAAAATTGGCTTTTTTTTTTAATCGTCACATTTGGGAAAAAATTAATGTTTTTGGTTAAAAATTCATTTTTTTTGTTAAAAATGTTTTTTTTTGGTTGAAGATTCATCAATTTTTAGTTCAAAATTCATCTTTTTGGTAGAAAATTTCTCTTTCTGCTTAAAAATGTATTGCGTTTTTTTTCATTTAACTATTCCATTTTTAGTTAATAATGGGTATTGAAGTAAAATTGGCTTTTTGTTGAAAAATCGTCACATTTGGGAAGGTCGCATTAGGGGTAGAAAATTTCTCATTCTGCTTAAAAATGTAATACTGCTGTTTTTTTAATTTAACTATTCCATTTTAAGTTGAAATATTATCTTTTTGAGTTAAAAATCCATTTTTTTTAATTCGTCTTTTTCCGTAAAAAATCAGTCTTCTTGGCTGAAAATCCATCTATTTGGTAAAAAATTAATATTTTTGATTAAAAAATCATCTATTTAATTGAAAATTTATCTAGTTGGTGAAAAATTTATTCTTACCTTGAAAATTCATCATTTTAGTTAAAATTTCTCTTTGCAGTCGAAATTCATCTTTTTGTTTAGTAAATCCACGGTTTCATTACAAATTAATTTTTTTTGTTGAAGCTTCATCATTTTAATTGAAAATTTATGTATTTGGTTAAAAATTCTTTTTTTTTTTTTGCTTAGAAATTCATCTAGTTCGTTAAAAAAATGTTTGTCGTTGAAGATTCCTAATTTTTTAGTTGACAATTCGTCTTTTTGGTATACAATTTCTCTTTCGGATTAAAAATGTAATTGTGCTGTTACAAATTCATATTTTATTTTTTCGTTGTAGATTCATCATTTTCATTGAATTTTTTTGGTGAAAATTTAACTATTTCATTCTTACTTCAGAATTTTTATTTTTAGTTAAAAATCCATTTTCTATTCGTCCTTTTGGAACAAAATTTATCTTCTTGGCTGTTTCAAAATTCATCTTTGAGTTTGAAAATTTATCATTTTAGGTGAAAATTTGTCTGTTTGATAGAAGAATTCAACTAAAATGGAATAATCAAATTTTAACCAAATACATAAATTTTCAATTAAAATTATGAACCTTCGGCAAAAAAAAACTTAATTCGTAACAAAAATTAACTAAAATTATGAATTTTCAAGGTGAGAATTAATTTTTCCCAACTAGATAAATTTTTAACTAAATAGATGATTTTTTAATGAAAAAGATTAATTTTTCACCAAATAGATGGATTTTCAATCAAGAAGATTGATTTTGTACCGAAAAATACGTATTAAAAAAATGAATTTTCAACTCAAAAAGATAATATTTCAAATAAAATGTGGAATAGTTAAATTAAAAAAAAAAAAAACACAATTACATTTTTAAACAGAGAGAGAAATTTTCTAACAAAAACTTGAATTTTCAACTAAAAAATGATAAATCTTCAACCAAAAAAAAGCATTTGTAACACACAAAAAAATGAATTTTTAACCTAAAAGATTAATTTTTTCCCAAATATGACGATTTTTCAACAAAAAGCCAATTTTACCTGAATACCAATTTTAAACTAAAAATGGAATAGTTAAATTTAAAAAATTCAATTAAAATTATGTATCTCCCACAAAAAAAAATTTTTTCACCAAATAGATTAATTTTCAACCAACTAGAAGAATTTTAAATGAAATTCAACTAAAAAAGATAAATATTCAACTAAAATGGAATAATCAAATTTTAACCAAATACATAAATTTTCAATTAAAATTATGAATCTTCGGCAAAAAAAACTTAATTCGTAACAAAACAGTGGAATAACTAAACAAAAAGATGAATTTGCGACTACAAAGACAAATTTTTAACTAAAATTATGAATTTTCAAGGTGAGAATTACTTTTTCCCAACTAGATAAATTTTCAACTAAATAGATGATTTTTTAATGAAAAAGATTAATTTTCCATTAAATAGATGGATTTTCAACCAAGAAGATTGATTTTATATCGAAAAAGACGAATTAGGAAAAAATGGATTTTGAACTCAAAAAGATAATATTTCAACTAAAAAGGGAATAGTTAAATTCAAAAAAAAACAACACAATTACATTTTTAGGTAGCAAGAGAAATTTTCTACCGAAAAGTTGAATTTTCAACTAAAAAATGATGAATCTTCAACCAAAAAAAAGCATTTGTAACACACAAAAAAATGAATTTTTAACCAAAAAGATTAATTTTTCCCCAAATGTGACGATTTTTTAACAAAAAGCCAATTTTACCTAAATACAAATTTTAAACTAAAAATGGTATAGTTAAATTAAAAAAATTCAATTAAAATTATGTATCTTCCACAAAAAAAAATAATTTTCACCAAATAGATTAATTTTCAACCAACTAGAAGAATTCTAAATTAAATTTTTAAGCAGAAAGAGAAATTTTCTACCAAAAAGTTAAATTTTGAACTAAAAAATTATGAATCTTCAACCAAAAAAAAAGCATTTTTAACACACAAAATATGAATTTTTAACCAAAAAGATTAATTTTTTTCCCAAATGTGACGATATTTCAACAAAAAGCCAATTTTACCTGAATACCAATTTTAAACTAAAAATGGAATAGTTAAATTAGAAAAATTCAATTAAAATTATGTATTTTCACCAAATAGATTAATTTTCAACCAACTAGAAGAATTTTAAATTACATTTTTAAGCAGAAAGAGAAATTTTCTACCAAAAAATTTTTTGATAGAAAAAAATTAAAAATTCATTTATTTCGTTAAAAATTGATCTTATTTTAAAATCTTTTTCGGTGTCGACTATTTTAAATGAGAAAAACTCGTCTGGACCTCACAATACGAGGATTTTTTTTTTTGTTTTTGTCACAGTCGACTCTTCGGAAATATTGTAAGTAAATCGGTCACAGAACCGTTTGTCAAGCATTTTTTCTCCCAGTAACCTGCACTTGTTTTCGCACTTTAATCGCTGCAAAAGAGGTACCATTTGCACGTTTTTATTTCTTTCAAGAAGTCTCTAGGTCAGGAGAAAAACGTGCCAAGTCGATTTAAAACCAGAAAATAAATTCATTTATGTACTACTTTTTAGTACCGGAATTGTCCTTTAAACATAATATTATAATTCATATGGTGACTGCTTATAAATTTCAAGTTTAGTGATCCAAAAACTTCAATTCACTCAAATTTCAAAATCAAATTTTAATCACTCAAAATTTTAGAATTTTACATTAAAAATTCGAGAATTTGAAAAATAGCACTGAAAATTTATCTCTTAACAAAAAATCTTCTAAGATAATTTAACTATTTTATTTGAAGCTCTTTTTTTTATTGGAAAATAAGATAATTCATGTTTATTTAAAGCTTTATTATTTAAGTTGAAAATTAGTGTTTTTAGAAGAAATTCTTTGTTCTTAAAAACTCAACCTTTGCGCTAAAAATTCATTTTGTTGTTTGAAGATTCTGTGATTAACAATTTAACTATTTTGTTACAAATTATTTTTTTTTAACTGAAAATGAAACTAGTCCACATTCGATTAAAAAATGTATAAATATATTTTTAAATTTACAAAATTCGACTATTTGGTTGAAAATAGTTTTGACTTTTTTGGTAGAAAATAATTGTATTCTTTCTGTTTAGAAATTAATTGTTTAAACTAAAAATTAAACAATTCCATTTTTTTTTAAATGTATCTTTCTAAAATGAGAATCGATGTTTTTTTTGTTGAAAAAGTCCTTGTAGTATAAAATTAATCTTTTTATTAAAAATTCATTTATATATTTCAAAATTAATTATTTTTGTTGAAGTTTCATTATTTTAATTCAAAATTGATTTTTGTGGTTGAAAATTTAACTATTTTATTTGAAGTTCTTTTTTTATTGGAAATTAAGATAATTTATTTTTATTAAAAGCTTTATCATTTAAGTTGAAAATTAGTGTTTTCAGAAAAAAAATTTTGTTGTTAAAAATTCAACCTTTGCGTTTTTGGTAGAAAATAAATCTTCTTGGGTGAAAATTTTACTATTGTACTTGAAAATGCATTTTTGATCGAAAATTTTATTTTTTTTATATTTAATTATTTTAAATAAAAATTTTAATGGTTCATTACAGTTAAAATTTGACTTTTTTGTCAAAAAATGCATCTTTTTGGTTCAAAATTCAACCTTTGGATGACAAATTCATTTTGTTAATTAAAGATTTTAATCGAAAATCAATTCCTTCGATTAAAAATTGAACTATTTAGTTGAAAAATTAATTGTTTAAACTAAAAAATAAACTATTCCAGTTTTAGTTGTAAATCAATTTTTTTATTAAAAACGTCTTTTCTAGTATAAAATTAAACTTCCTAATACAAAAACATACATTTCATTAAGAATTTATTAGAAAAATTTACAATTTTGTTAAAATTCCGTTTTTGTTGTTTAAAAATGAATTTTTTAAATTAAAAAATAAACTATTCCATTTTTAGTTGAAAACTCACCTTTTTCAGTCAAAAATTAATTTTTATTCTTGAAAATCCATCTTTTTTGGTATAAAATTAAACACTTTAATAAAATTATGATTATTATTTTAATCGAAAATTAATTTCCTGGACTAAAAATTGAACTATTAAGTTCAAACATTGTATTCTTTCTCTTCAGAAATGAATTGTTTAAACTACAAATTAAACTATTCCATTTTTAGTTGAAATTCAATTTTTTTGTTTAAAAAACGTATTTTCTAGTATAAAATAAAACATCTAAATTAAAAAATATATATTTCTTTAAGAATATAATTGAAAAATTTACAATTTTTTAAAAATTGCGTTTTTATTGTTTAAAAATTAATGACAAATTCATTTCGTCACAATTGTAAATTAATTTCTTGGATTAAAAATTGAACGATTTCGTTGAAATATTATTCTTTCTGTTTATAAATTATTTGTTTAAAATAAAAATTAAATTATTCCATTTTCAGTAGAAAAATAATATTTTTTTGCTTAAAAAACTTCTTTTCTAGTATAAAGTTTAACTTCCTGATAAAAAAAATATATTTCGTTAAGAATTTAATTGAAAATTTACAATTTTGTTAAAAATTGAACTCAAAATTGAACTATTCCATTTTTAGTTGAAAATTAACGTTTCTTGTTGAAAATCCGTCTTTTTTTGTATAAAATTAAACGCTTTAATAAAAAATGCATCTATTTGGTTAAAAATTCAACAATTGGTGCGACAAATTCATTTTGTTGATTGAAGATTTTATTCGAAAATTAATTTCTATTAATCTATTTTATTTTATTTATTTTATTTTTTATTTTATTTTATTTATTAATCTATTGATCTATTTAATTGAAAATTTGTATACCTTCTGTTTATAAATTAATTGTTTAAACTAAAAAATAAAACTATTCTATTTTTAGTTAAAAAATGATCTTTTTTAGTTGAAAATCAATATTTTTTGTTTAAAAAACGTATTTTCTACTATAAAATTAAACTTCTTAATAAAAAACGTACATTAAAATTTCATTTTTGTTTAAAAATGAATTGTTTAACTCAAAATTTAACGATTCCAATTTTAGTTGCAAATCAATCGTTTTTGTTTAAAAACGTCTTTTCTGGTATCAAATTAAACTTCTTATTAAAAAACATATATTTTGTTAAGAATGTAATTAAAAAATTTACAATTTTGTTAAATTTTGGTTTTTGATTTTTTTTAAATTAATTGTTCAACTCAAAATTAAACTAGTCCATTTTTAGTTGAAAATTAATTTTTCTTTTTGAAAATCCTTCTTTTTTGTATAAAATTAAACTATTTAATGAAAAAAGGATCTTTTTAGTTCTAAATTCAACCATTGGATGAAAAAATCATTTTGTTGATTGAAGATTTTAATCGAAAATTAATTTCTTGGATTAAAAAATTTACTTTTTTTTTGAAAATTTGTATTCTTTCTGTTTAGAAATTATTTGTTTAAACTAAAAATTAAACTATTCCTTTTTAGTTGAAAAATAATCTTTTTTAGTTGAAAATGAATCGTTTTTCTTTAAAAACGTCTTTTCTAGTATAAAATTAAACATCCTAATAAAAAAACCGTATATTTCGTTAAGAATTTAATTGAAAAATTTACAATTTTTTTAAAATTCCGTTTTCTTTGTTTAAAAATGAATTGTTTAAACTAAAAAATAAACTATTCCAGTTTTAGTTAAAAAGTAAACTTTTTTAGTTGAAAATTAATGTTTATTCTTGAAAATCCATCTTTTTTTGTTTGAAAATTAAACGCTTTAATAAAAAAATGCATCTATTTGATTCAAAATTCAACAATTCGGTGACAAATTCATTTTGTTGATTGAACATTTTAATCAAAAATTAATCTAGTTGATTAAAAATTGAACTATTTAGTTGAAAATTGTATTCTTTCTGTTTGGAAATTAATTGTTTAAACTAAAAATTAAATTATTCCATTTTTACTTGAAAACTGACCTTTTTTAGTTAAAAATTAATGTTTTGTTTTGTTTAAAAAACGTCTTTTATAGTAAAAAATCAACCTTTCCTAATAAAGAACATATATTTCATTATGAAATTAATTGAAAAATTTACAATTTTGTTAAAATTGTGTTTTTGTTGTTTAAAAATGAATTGTTTAAACTAAAAAATAAACTATTCCATTTCTAGTTGAAAACTGACCTTTTTTAGTTGAAAATTAATGTTTCTTGTTGAAAATCCGTCTTTTTTGGTATAAAATTAAAGGCTTTAATAAAATTATTATTATTCTAATCGAAAATTATCTTCATGGAATAAAAATTGCACTATTTAGTTTAAAAATTGTATTCTTTCTGTTCAGAAATTAATTGTTGAAACCAAAAATTAAATTATTCCATTTTTAGTTGAAAAATAATATTTTTTAGTTGAAAATCAATGTTTTTTGTTTAAAAAACGTATTTTCTAGTATAAAATCAAACTTTCCTAATGAAGAACATATATTTCGTCAAAAAATTAATTGAAAAATTTACAATTTTGTTAAAATTTTGTTTTTGTTGTTTAAAAATGAATTGTTAAGCTAAAAAATAAACTATTACATTTCTAGTTGAAGACTGAACTTTTTTAGTTGAAAACTAATTAGTTCATTGACGATTAATTTTCTACTAAAAAAGTCGAACTTTTAACAAAATTCAAGACTTTTTAACAAAATATTTGAATATACACATAATAAATATATTAGCAACCAGAATTATAACAGCTGTGATTTATGTTATAATAATTAATTTTTCAAACAAGAATTTCAACAAAAAAGCAAATTTTTTGCCCAAAATCATTTTCCATCTATAAATGGAATAGTTCAATTTTTTCTTAAAACAAATAATTATTTTTTTAAAAATTCAACAAAATAGTTCAATTTTTAATGACATAAGTGAATTTTCAATTGAAATTTTCAAACAAAAAAATGAATTCGAACATCAAATAGTCGAATGTTTAAACAATAAGACGAAATTTCAACCGAAGTGATGAATGTTTAACAACAAAAAAATAGTTCTTAACCAAATAGATGAATTTTTAACCAAGAAAATAATGTTTCTTGTTGAAAATCCGTCTTTTTTTGGTATAAAATTAAACGCTTTAATAAAAAAAATGCATCTTCTTGGTTGAAAATTTAACTATTTCACTTGAAAATGCATTTTTTTATAGAATTTTTTTTTTATATTTAATCATTTTAAATAAAAGTTTTAATGGTTCGTTTCAGTTGAAAATCGACTTTTTCTAAAGAAATGCATATTTTTTGTTCCAAATTTAACCATTGGGTAAGAAATTCACTTTGTTGATTAAAGATTTTAATCGAAAATTAATTTCTTCTATTAAAAATTGAACCAGTTAGTTCAATTTCTGTTTCGAAATTAATTGTTTAAAATAAAAATTAAACTATTTCCTTTTCAGTTGAAAAATGGTCTTTTTAATTGAAAATCAATTTTTTTGGTTTAAAAAACGTGTTTTCAATTATAAAATTAAACTTCTTCATAAAAAACATTCATTTCGTTAAGAATTTAATTGAAAAATTGACAATTTTATTACAATTGTGTTTTTGTTATTTAAAAATGAATTGTTTCAACTCAGAATTGAACTATTCCATTTTTAGTTGAAAATTAATTTTTCTTTTTGAAAATCCGTCTTTTTTCTATAAAATTAATTGTATAAAATTTGTATTCTTTCTTTTTAGAAATTATTTGTTTAAACTAAAAATTAAACTATTCCATTTTTAGTGGAAAATCAATATTTTTTTATTTAAAAAACGTATTTTCTAGTATAAAATCAAACATTCTAATAAAGAATATATATTTCGTTAAGAATTTAATTAAAAATTTTGTTAAAATTGCGATTTTGTTGTTTAAAAATGAATTGTTTAAACTAAAATTAAACTATTCGATTTTTAGTTGAAAATTAATTTTTCTTTTTGAAAATCCGTCTGTTTTCTATAAAATTAATTGTATAAAATTTGTATTCTTTCTTTTTAGAAATTATTTGTTTAAACTAAAAATTAAACTA
>JAAAKG020132140.1:0-14612 GCA_010014905.2 Druon quercuslanigerum | reverse complement strand
TGTAAGTAATGGATATGTAATAGCATAAGTAGACTAAGTTGCGTTTGCGATCTCATTCTCTCTCTCTCGCTTGCACACGCACTCTCGCTTTCGACCGCTCACTCGATATATGTTAAAAAGCTAGCTAGATATAAGACATTATGTAAATAGTCTCTAATAAGAAAATTATATAAATTTTTTTTTTTCGTTGACCTTTTTTCCGAAAACTTTTACAATTATCAATAATAAATAATATTAGAGAATTCTTCTTTTCCATTATTTTAAAAATTAAATTTTGGTCTTTAAAGACCTAAAGTGTTTAGTTTGATCTAATTACGTCATGCTTTTGTTAGTACACAAGACTAAAAGAGATTATTTGTATCGTAAATAATGTAAGGTAGAATATACGAATTCTGAAAATTAATATAATCTTTTCACGTTCGTGCTATTCCTTGAATGTCGACCTTATGTTCTCAAAGATAACTATTAAGCAATATTATATAATTAATATTTTTTTGTTACTGTTTTACGAAAGCAAAAATGATTCACATTCTTGTGTTTGAAGTTCCGACTATTTAAATATACGATATTTTTTGCTTGGTGGCTTTACAATCAAGATAAAGTGGCTTATAAATAAGAAGACCAAATGAGATAGCGACTAGTATATAAAATTAAAGATTTTCAGGAATATTCATTAACTATAGAAATTTCAGATAAGTTCATTTCTTTTTGATTCACGAAAATGAGAATTCTAATTGGAACTCTATTTCTAATCTTGGCGATATATCCTAAACCTGGTGGTAAGTTTACTAATATATCTATAATTTAAAACATATTTTTGATTAAAAGTTTATTCTTTTTTTGTTTTTGAAATCATTCAAATGACTAAAGCAGGAATTTAGGGAAGAAGTGATCATTTGACGAGGTTGGTTAGGCAAATCTTTTTGCGTCACATTTAGTTACTAAAATATTAGTTATATAGCAGAAACTCTCTTAACCGAGGCTGCTTTATCCGAAGATCGAGATTATTCGAAGTTCGAGATTATGCGAAGTTCGAGATTATCCGAAGTTCGAGATTATCCGAAGTTCGCGATTATCCGAAGTTGATACAAAAATAGCTGACCCGTTTATCCGAGTCATTAAACATCTGCTCTGATTGGTTAATAATCTAAATACTCTCTGCGTTTATTATACTCAGACTTTGTTTTTATTTAAAATTCCGTTTTATCCGAGTTTTTTGATTATGAAATATTAGAAAATTTTCCTTCTGCATTATTTTTTTATATAAAATTGTGTTCTGGACAGACTCTAGATATCAGGTGCGTAATTTTGTATGTTTAACTTTATCGAATTACGTGGCGTGTTTTTAGTCTGTACACACGATTGAAAAAGATTATTTGTATAAATATAATAAGGCAAAGTAAAATATATGAATTGTCAAAATGTTTCACAATCTTGTGCTTGTAGTTCTGAATATTTCAGCAAACAAATTTTTTTTCTCGTGGCTTTACAACCAAGATAAACCGTCCAATAATTTAGAATAGACAATGAAATAGTGAGTAGTATTAAATAAAAATTTTTCAACGTAATTATATTTTATTATTATATTTTTAATAAGTTGATTTTCTTTCAAATCACGAAAGTTAGGATTTTTATTGCTGTGATAGGGAATTTATAAGGGGTTAAAACAACCCTTAAAATGTTTGTTTGACCAAACAAAAGTTTGGTTGTCACAAACAAATTTTTTGGTTGCTATAAAAGCAAAAAAATCGTTTTGTTGAGCCAACCAAATCATTTTGTTGAAGCGTCTAGTTTAACAAAAAAAAATATTTTTAAGCAAAACAAATATTTTTTCTTGTGTGATAAAACTTATTTGGTTAAATTAACTAAATATTTGTTAGCTAAAAAAATGGTTTTTTAGATTTAACAAAAATATTGTAGATTAAAAAAAATAGTTTTGGTGAACGAAATAAATATTTGCAATTGCAAAGAAATTTTTTTTGGGCACGAACTAAACTTTGGCAGACTTCAAAAAATAATTTGGATCGAGAAATAAAATTTTGTTTTCAAGCAAAAAATATTTTGTAAAGGGAAAAATGGATCTTATTTCTACATAATGTGTTATTTAAAAACAATTTTTTTGATGATTGCATTTATTTGTTATGAACAAATTTTATAAACACATTAGCAAATAGTCTTATTATCGGCCAAGAAAATTTCGGTTTCCTAAAGGTGATTTATAGTAATGTAGGAATGACATTTATTACAAAACTAATTGAAAATTTTATAATAAACATTGTTATAAAAAATTCTTGTGATAAAATATTTAAATTTAAGGTTTTATGCAAATTTAATTTTCCTTAATCGCTAGAATGGCTGCAGATATTCCTAATAAAATGCATCTGTGATAATATTTAGTAAAATATAACAACTTAAATGTTTATAAGAAATTTGCATAAACAAATTCCAAATGTGGGCAGTTTCACTTAAAAACAGTCAGGTTTTCAATCACAATAGATCGAGAACTTTTTTAAAACATTTTCTAATTGTTTATCGTTTAAATTAAATTCTCTCTTTTTAATACTGTGACAAATGTTCCATCCAATTTTGTTTTAATTAAAAACAATTTTTTGGACAAATATTAAATCCAACAATTTGTTATACAATTCCCTAAAATTATTTAGTACTTATATATCCTTTATTAAGCCAAAATCTGAGAATTATAAAAAGAAAATAATAAAGAAAACAAATATAATTTACTGCAGAAAAGAATACAACTGCACAACGCACAGATGTCTGAAGAGAAATATTGAAATAACTGAAAGTATTTCAAACAAAACATAATTCTGGATACTATTGCTACTAAAAAAATTTTATTGGATAAAACCTTAATTTAAATATTTTGTCACAGTAATTGTTAATGACAGTGGTTATTGTTAACTATTCTAATATTTTTGTGACTAGCAGGCATTGGTCCAATAGCTTAAAATATTTCCAGTTCAAAAAACAAAATTTATGCGAAAGAAACAAATTGTTTAATTTGTTCATTTAATTTGTGTTTGCAAAATGAATCATTTAGACAAAATAGCACAGTGCATTTAGCAATTTAATACTACTTTACATTGACATTATGTATAAATATTGAAATAATCTCTTTGACAATGATCTTATTGAAAGGCGCAGTTTGTTTTAAAGAAATACAAACAATTAAGGATCTTACGGTCGATTGTAAAATTCTTTTTAGGAGTAAAATTTAGGGGCTGTTTTAACCCCTTTGGCCTACCGAGCAGTGGATGAGAACAATCCATTACTTTGTTTTGCATAATAATTTAAGTATTCATTACAAATCAGTAATCAGCATTGCATGAAATTCAAAGTGGAACTAACCTGAGGGCAGTTTACTTTCTTACAACTAGAAGGGCGAATTCCATTTTTTTGCACTTCCATTAAAATATTTAAGTGTGCACTTAAAGTTTCTCACCATCGAATTCCAAAAATGAGATTAATTTGTTTTGCTTTTTTGTGAATAACTTATTGAGTCGAATACGGGGATGTTTTAATCAACTAAAAAAATTTTTTTCACGAAGATGCTGAAACACGTCAAGATCAATCTCTTCCTAACTTTAACATAGTATATTTTTTCGCAGTTTTAAAAAAACTGTCATTTTTTATAACGAAAAATTGAACCAAATATTAAAAAGCTTTTGCCGACGTTTCGTGAACAGTGCAGATGACCTCTTAACAACCGCAATCGAAATCTTGAAGCACCCTAATAACATCAATAGGGACAACGTTTATAATCACAGTCAGATTTGGGTTTCCGTCCTACCAGATTTTTAAAAATAAGAGATGATTGCCCAATCAGTTGCGTCCTGTCTGCATTATAGGGCGCTCTGGCCAATCACAGGCATCGTAGAGATCATGCATAAGAACAGTATAAACTGATACCTCGGTTTCAGTCAGCCCTGAAGAAGTGAACTGGAATGATCACGAAACGTCGGCAAAATTCTTAGTTTTGTACACGATTGAAACCCGAAGTATCTTTTTTATCATTATAAATCATCGTAAAAGCGTTAAATCTTTTATACGTATTACTTATTTTTTCATTTGCCACAAAATATAAAAATTCGAAGAAGATAAGAGGGGGACACCACGGAAGATTTTCTCGGAAAGCCACTCTATGTCCTGATGCATAGTGTTTCCTAAATGAACATCTTGGTCAAACGTGTGTTTTCATTCAAAGAAATGTTTCTCTAACTTCTTTGTTTAATTCAATGTAAAAGAATCTTTTCTCGAAAGAATGGTATAGTTATCATACGTGCATTAGATATCGCAAAAAAAATTTTTGCTGAAAGATGAAGGTAGCGGGCACCTAAGTAGTTTGGTCAGGCAGTTAGGGAAGTTATGTTCTTTTAACAAATATGTCTAGGCAGTTTGAACAAAAGCAGTAATTTAAGAAGGTTGGTTAGGTAGATAAGAAAACCCCAGAAATTTAAGAAGGTTTTTAGGGCACTTAGGAAATGAGCGGGCATTTTGAGAGGTTGGCTAGCAAGTTTTAAGGAGCCTGGGATTTATGGAGGCTGCTTAGAGAATTAGGAAGGTGGCGGACAAGATATCCTTATCAGGCAGTTTGACAGAAACTGGAAATTAGGGAGGTTGTTTAGGTAGTTAGGAGGGCAGCGGTAATTTACAAAGGTTGTTTGGGTAGTAAGGGAAGTAGCAAATTTTGGGTAGGTTGCTCAAGCAGTTTAAAGAACGCAGACATTTAGGGAGGTTGTTTAGTAAGTCAGGAAGGTAGTCAGCTTTTATGTAGGTCAGACAGTTAGTACAGCAGTGGGCACTTAGAGAGTATGGTTAGGCAGTTCGGCGGTAGTTTGCATTAAGGGAAGCAGTTTGGACAGTTAGGAAATAAGCGGTCACTTAGGAAGGTTAGTAGGGCAGTTTAAAGAAAGCGAGCACTTAAGGATGTTAGTTAGTACATCAAAAATGTTAAAAAATTAATAATATTTAAAGATTTTGTTTCAAAATACTAATTTAGAAAGTCTTCGATATAAATACAAAAAAAAATATTGAAGCAAAAGTTGTTCCTAAAGGAAAAGAGGTACACATTTGTTATGAATTTTTGTTAATTTAATGCTTAGTTATTGTTTAAATTTTGTTTTAATAAAAATTAAAAAAGTTTAATTATTCGACAAGCAGTGCAATATATGAAAAAAATAAATAAAAAAAAGTTGCTCATCCAAAGAAAAGAAAAATAACAAACTCGTTTAAATTCACCATGTATATTTTTTAATAGGATTCGTAGCTTTGTTTTAATCATAAAAATAACATTCGAAATAATAAAAATTCAATTTTTTTAAAAAGAACATAAGACACATAAAGAAGATAGATATAAACAAAAATAATTTCTTTAAACAATTTTTTTTTAATTGCACCAGTTATTACTTCACACTAATTTAAATGTGGATAAAATATGGAAGATTATAAAAACAGCAAATTTCTATCGTTGTTATAAGAATAATTAAATAAAATAAATAAATAAAAATAAATTGCTCAAACAATTATTGTCGAGACGTAAAGGTATAAATTTAAACCACCATATTTTTTCACTAATACAAAAACTTTTTTATGAATCTGAAAGTCTTAAAAAATGGAAATTGTGGAAATTAAAAAGATCAACTTTTTTTATTAAATAATACGATTTTTTAAAATTACTTTAACGCACGATAAAAATTGTGAATTTAAAACTGATGATGCTATATAATATGTGGTTATGCGCAAAAAAAAATTTCAGTGTTTAGATTCAAATTCAAGATTACAGATTTTACCCATCTCTTGACAGGCATTATTTATAATGCCTAGGAATTATATAGAATGCCTAGTGATGATCTATAATGCCTGGAATATATAATTTGTCTCTAACATATATATTAATTATTTTATGCATATGTAATAGATATAATAATTTATTTGATCATTTAATTGGTTCAAATAAATTATAAAACTACTAATTAAAAAAAATTTGCAATCAAGTACAATTACAAAGGCAAACATTTATAACTAATTATATTTTCTTCTTGCAGAACTAATGCTTAGAATTCTCATTGAAAAATATAAAACTCTAGAAATTTATGCTCGTCGTTACCAAGTGGACCCCGATGGAACTAATTTTTTCCAAATAGTCCCAGGCCGGCATAAAGTGGTACTAGATGAGACACGCCATTTCGTTATTGGATATGCCGATAAACGACAAAATCAATATATTTTGTGTCCCTTCGTCGAAGAAGGACTCATTCATTTGGGGCTACAATGGATTAAAATAAAAATAACAGGCAATTCTGCCAAAACGTATAGTTATATACTGGACACTGACCCACTGTATAGACTGTTCTTTGAGCCAGTCGATCCACATAACATCCGTAATGCCAGAGCTATTCCGAATCCTGCGGATCAGTCTCCTGTTGGTTAAGACGATAAATTGGAATTTTGGTAAATGATTGCGCGCGGAAAAGGTTTTCTGCAGTTTTCCTCTTCCCTGGCGAAAGGTCCAAGCAAATGCGTGCGCATTTAATTAAAATTCGGCTGCAGACGATAGAAATAGGTTTTCTTTATATAAATGTCTAAAAAGTGTAAGTACATGCGCAGTAATAAAATCACTAAATAAAAAGCATATTTATTTTATATTTAACCATTTTGCATTTGATTTCAATGGGGATGTTGCATGAAATGAGATTTATGGAGAAAATAAAATTTCTTCAGATTTCTTTGGGTTTATCTAAGAAGTTTTTTGGAGGTGGATGGAATCCTAGACAGAATAGAGATCAAAATTTCAATTATTTTCTTTGTAATTATTATTTATTATTATTTGATAATAATACGTAAAAGCCGCCTAGAGACACTCATAAATTAAAATCCATGTTTAAAAATCCTTTTCAATTTTTTTTTAGAGTTGCATAATTTGGGTAGTTTGAATTTTCCCGCGAAGAATGACGTCACATATAGAACCAACCAATGCGTTTGGCGGGAAAAGCCGCAAACAGGAGAAATATTCAAACTTTATTACAAATAAAAACATGTTTTTTATTCAATAAAAAAATTTTTCTTTTCGGAATATAATAATGAGATACTGAAGGTTCCAAATATCTTTTTATCTCATCTCATGCAACATTCCCATTCCCCACTATACCTAACAGTAGATTAGATTAACAATAATTTCATTATTTTGAAGTTTTCTGCGTTGACAGTGTTAGAGAGACAGATTTTTACTCACTTATAAAACTGAAAAAATCGTGCATAATTATTATTATTCATTTTGCAAACAATTTTTACATCCGCGGAAGCTTTGCCTAAGCTGTAGGTTCGTCTCAATTTTCATTCGCAGAGGATATTTAAATATTATTACGAATATTCTTTTTCTAAATCATTACCCACAACATTTATTTGAGAAACAAATTCAGGAGAACCATTACCCCGAACAAGCCAAAACGTTTGTTCAACAGTAGAGTCGAGCCGTTGTGCACTCGCTGCGCTTGTGGAACAGTTTCGCGCTTGCGCAGCTTAAAAAAATATATCACATGGATTTTGAAACGACTGATCTCCGTATGTTCGGGGTAACCAGTGCCCAGAAGCTGGTGCGCACGCCACACTAAACCGAAGTGCAGAGACTCGATCACAAGTAGCGCTACGGTTTCACCTAAATTCTCTCCGTGTGGAATTCAACAAATCCAAAACAGAGTAATATTTTGCCCGCGGACAATCAGAAAGAGTTGGAGAAATACAGTTCATTTAGTATTTGTGATCTTTTTGGGTAATTTCATCTACAAACGAATACCACTATATCAGTACCTGTTGGAAAAACCGATTTTGTCAAAAAAAACTTTGTCTTCCTTTATTATAAGGTGGAGATCTGGACTTAATAGTTTCTGTTAGCGGCGTAGCGAGGGGGAAAGCTTAGGGCTCAGTCCTCCCCCAAACTAAGTATTTTTTATAATTCAATTCCCTTTCCCCTCATTCTTTGCTGAAACATAAACTTGAAGCCACCTCCGAAAAAAATCAAAGCCAATGAACGGAAAATTTCAAAGGATATTCAGCAAAGTTAAATCAAATAAAAACCTAAATAAAGTGCAAAATAATTTGGAAGGCTAATTAAGATAGCGACTAGTGTATAAAATAAGATTTTTCAAAAAATATTATGTTATAACATTCTTAATTAGTTGATTTCCTTCTAATCCCCAAAACTAAGGATTTCAATTGAATTCATTATTTGTTATTATTAAAAATTAATTTTTAAAATTTAAGTTTTAATTTTTGTGATTTTTTCTAAACTTAGTGGTAACTTTAATAATAGTCTTAAGCACGTTTCGTATTATATATTTTTTTTATTCGAACTCATTTAGTGTAAGCCTACTTCATCTCCTTCGCTTGTTTTTTAACGGAATTCACTAAAATTATACAATTCACGGAATTTATGGAATTTAAGAGATTCACAAAAATAATGGAATTTACGAAATTCACGTAATTCACAAAAATCCTGGAATTCACGAAATTTAAGGAATTCGCGAAATTCTGGGAACTTATGAAAATCACGGAATTCGCGGACTTCATAGAATTTATGGAATTGAATAAGTTCAAGAAATTGATGAAATTGGAATTCACTTAATCAAAAAAATGCATGGAATTCAAGAAATTTAAAAAATTTATGGAATTCACGATAATAAAGAAAATTATTAAAATCACGGAATTCGCGGAATTCATGGAATTAAAGAAATTCACGAAATGCATGGTTTTTAAAGAATTCACGACATTGATTGAATTCACGGAATTCAGTTAATGATTTTTAATCAATTTCGAGAATTCTGAGAGTTTGGAAAATTCCATGAATTTCGTGAATTCTTTAAATTCCGTAAATTTCTTAAAATCTGTGAATTCCACTAATTCCGAGAATTATTTGGATTTCTTTTATTTCCTTGATTCCGTAAAATCCTTGATTTTCGCGAATTCTTAGGATATCGAAATTTTGTTGTATTCCTAAATTCCGCGAATTCCGTGAATTCTGTGAATTTCGTGAATTCACTGAAGTGCGTGAATTCTGTGAATTCTGTGAACTCAATGAATACTTTGAATATCATGATCTCTTTGAATTTCATGAATTCTTTGAATTCGTAATTTCGTATTCCGTAAAATCTTTGTTTTCCGTATATTTGTAGGATTCCTTGAATTCCTTGTATTCATAAAGTTCGTGAATTCTGTGAATTCATTAAATTCCATTAATTTTATGAATTTTGTAAATTTCTTAAATTCGGCGAATATCGTAAATTTTTTGAATTCTGTAAATTCCGCGAATTCGCGGAATTCCTGAAATTCACGGCATGCGCTGAATCTGTCGTAATCACGGAATTAATAGAATTCAAGGAATTCACTGAAATCATGTAATACACTGATATCATGTAATTCACTCAATTTTCGGTAATTGCGGGAGTCATGAAAAACGATAACTTTGAGAAATTTCATAAATTCTTTGGATATCGTTAATTCATTGTGTTCTTAAATTCTGCGAATTACGTTAATTCCATGAACTTCTTAAATTCTTTTAATTCCTCAATTCTGAAAAATCCATGAATTCAATTAATTTGATGAATTCCATGAATTGTCTGAATTCCAAGAATTTTAAGAATTCTATTATTATCGCGAATTCTATGAATTCCAAGTATTCAATGAACATTTTAAAAATCATAAATTCTGTGATTTCTTTAAATTCCCTAAATTCCGCGAAGTCCATTAATTCAGTCACATTTTGAGAAAGGGCGGAAAATTCCCACCTTCCACAGTGTAGATTATATCCCTAAATTAGAGAGGAGTTCATAATATGAAGTAAAGCAGGCAAGCAAGAGGAGATGCGGATTAGGATCGCCGAACTATTCATATCATCGAAGACGGTAGCCGTAGATTGAAGTGATTTAGCCGCTTTATAAAGCTGACCGAGATCATCTTCATGGAATTAAAAAGGCTGGCGTTTGCTCACTTCAGCTGCCTCTAAGAAATCTAAGATTAATTTGACAGACGACGTTGCTGGAGGAAGGGTATGGAGCAAAAACTTGTTGATCTCCGTTGGATCAAGAGGAGGTTCCCCCAAGAGCATCTACCTTGTCCCGACTAGACTTTCGCATGATTAACCCTTTCCTAAATTTCCTTTGGATCAGGGACTTTCCGGAACGCTAGACAAAACTCTCACTTTTTCTCGACGCATGGCAACCGTAGCGAGGTTACGGAGATAAGCGTATCTAACATAGACAGGGTCTGTTCTATCCCTTCGCCATTTGGATCGTGCTCTATCCTTGGCTCGCGAAATCTTTCTGACTGCATCTGAGAACCACGAAGGTTTGGATCTGTCAATTCTAAATTTGTAAAGTAGACATAAAAAGAACATCAGAGATAGGAAAATTTAAGAAAAGCATTTCACCTTGTCTTCCACCGTTTCAGCCATTTGTATATTGTCTCAATTCACCGCTCTTGCTGCCCCACAGAACATATCTATATCTACTCACTTGGAATCCCTCCCAAAGTGGAGTATACCCGGCATATAGCCTGTCCCCACTGGTTATACGCAGACACCCAAATCATGATCAAAAGGTTTCGAAAATTTAATTACCGAAAACTGTAATTTTTCACTTATCAAGATTAAATCAATTTTTGAAGAGGAAATCTCTTTATTCCACGTAGGTTCATATATAATCTGATCCAGGGAACAAAAACGAACGAGATTCTTAAGCTTTACCCAACTTGGCTGGTCTTTACGAGACATCGATATTGCAATCACCTGCACATAATATATGGTCCGTTGACCCACTCGTGCGAAACCGTACATTCTCTACAGCGTCGTCCCAAACAGCACTCACTGACTCCTGTATACAGCTACTAAGCGAATTTATAGTTTTTAAGGTGTAATATTATTGCCCAGATGTCTACACAGATATCCTCTGACAAATACTCCCTGAGAGGCAAGGAATCACCGACAAACAAGTCGAACCACATGTCTTCTCTAATATAGACAAGTGCGCTTCTCCCTCTACGAGCAACAAGGCTCCTTTGGTCAGTTATGATCACATTAAAGCTATTAATCGCCACCGATTTCTCTATGGACTTTCTCTATGAAGTGACGATTCAGAGATAGCTATAACATCTATACTATATAGGTTAATAAGGTCTACAATATAACTTAACTTTGGTGAAAGGGATCTAGCATTAATATGTGCTACACGTAATGATCGAAAATTAAAATTATATTAGTTGAAATGCAAAAGGCATCCTTAATGTCTCCTTTGAGTAGTTTCGAGCCGGTTAAAACCTCAAATTTTTCGACGATACTCGTGAGATCTTCTTGAGCAGATATTGGAAGACCCGCAATAATTACTTCTCTGTCCTTTATCGCATTCTCCCAGCGGGTAATCCTTTCTCCATTTGAGACTATGATATCTTCTATAGGTGCTTTCTGAGTGGAATTATCTTCAGATAGCTGCTTTTGTCTAGCTTCAACTTTGGAGATTCTAGAACACATCAACTCTATTTCGCTCAGATGAGCCGACACAGAAAGTGAGTCCGCACTTTGTACATTCGAAGCTTCACGTGTGCTCGTTTCAATTGCTTTAACTTTTTCGAGGCGGTCGTAGATCAGGTTTAATGTAGCTAGGATCATCGAAGACACATGATCAGGGTTAGCAAGAGGTACGCTACTGATGTTCGTAGGAGCGGAGCAGGTTGTTGGCGAAAGAATTATTCTGTTTGTTTCTTTGGGGCAGGCTGTATAGGGAAATTATCCTTCTGCGTTGTGCTCATCAGGGAATTGTGACTGCTAAGTATTATGTCCTCCAAAAGAGCATTGGGGATTGAAGTTCATTGAGAGTGAGAGGCTGGGAAATCTGCGCCAAGAAAAACATCACCCTTTAGGAAAGAAAATACTTTAGAAGCCTTGTAAGCTATGCTGCAGCTGAAGTGACAATGTCTGCAGACCGTAAGAACTTTTTTCTTCTGATGTCCTCGTAGACCTTAGTGCATTACAAGCGATAGGCTTCATTGCAGCATTCGCAGAAAACATAAATTCTTTGAAATGTGTCCCCACATGTATTGCAGTTGGACTTATGTCCGTTAGGTCAATATTTGGAATTTTAACAAAGAATATCGTTTGCATTCCTGAATAACCAACAGGGATAATAGTTTACCCAATTCATATATTATGCACTTTCTGTTCTCTTCTTTTTTCTCAATACATCTACTTCCTTACCTCGTTTCCCAATATAATTTACCTTCTCTTTTTCCATCCCTCTTCTTAATACTTTGTTACTCCTTACTTGTATTTTGATTTTTAAATACTTCCTAATCTTTCTATTAATTGTCATTCTCTCCCACTACTCCAATTCTTCATAGTTTACTCTAGTGTCGGCTTCTATGTCTTTAGCAATGAAGAACTCCTTTCTTTCTTCTTCCCATTTTGTTAATTCTATCGCCCTCCCTCTCCTCTCTTCCACCTCCATCAAACACTTTGTGGCTAACTACCCTTCCTTTACCTCCCTCGGCTTCGTCTTAAATTTCCATGCCCTCTTTCCCGATCTAGAATTGATTAATCCCTTTGTGCTTCTTCTCTCACCAAACATACTGGCGTTATTCAGTCTATCACTAGTGTCCACCTTAATATCTTTGTTTTTTCTACATTTAAATTCAACTTTTTCCCATGTAAGTATTTCTCTTATCCTGTAATTAGGCCCGCTATCTCTTATTCACCATTTTCTAAAGACGGTATATTGTCTGCGTATGCCAGTCTATGCATATCTTTTCTCTCCTTATCCTAACTACTAACTCATAAATGACACACGCCTATAATATTTTAAGTCCTCTCTTCTATCTTTCTTCACTATTGCTATCACTACTCCATTCCATAACTGTGGTCACCTCCATCCATATTTCATTATTCATTACACATGAACTATTTTTCCCTTGTTATGCCCTCTTCGTCATCTCTTTCTCTACCATATTTTCCTCCCTTCTCTCTATTAACTACCTTCCAAACCTTTTGTTCTGTCCTAGCCTTCTCCGCCTCTTCATCAAACCTTTAATTCTCTTCCTCTTTCTTTTAATCGCACAACTCGGTATGCCCCTTCTTTTTTCTTCTATATTACTCTTCATTAATTTGCTCTTTTCTCTATTTTTTTAATTCCCTTCTGACCTTCTTCTTTCACTGTTTACAATACACATTCCATTTACTTCTATTCATGCTTTACAAACTTCATTTTTTTTGTTTATTCCAATCCTTTTTTCATTCGTTTTATCATTTTTTCTATTTCTATATTTCTGACCCTTTATCTAAGCTGTTATTTTCCTTTCCTTTTTGTGATCTTTTTATCTTTGCTCCCTTTTTATTCATATTGCTATTAGTTCTTTCTCCCTCTAATGTCACTATTAAGGGAAAGTAATCCAAATCAATATAATCTACTACCTATAGTTTCTTAAACTGCTCTCTTACCTTATCATCCACTATGACATAATCAATTGCCGCTCCCTTTTTTTCGTCTGAGCGTGTATATTCTTCTTTCTCGTCTGCCTCTATATTTTCGTTCAAGATAAACCATAATAACTCCTCCAACCTCTTCAGTAACTTTTTTCCCTTCCCATTCAGTACCTTATTTTTTGATTTTCCTTTGCTCTCCTCTGCCTATTCCCTTCCTTCTGTATCTTTTGTCCTTGCACTGAAATTCCCACCTATTATAATCCTAATCTCTCCTCTATTTTCCTTAATCATTTCTTTAATTTCTGCTTTCTTTGGCATATTACCGTTCACATAAACCCCCACTATCTTCCACTTCTCTCCTCTTATCTTTACCTATTCTACTATTCATCCTTCTTCTTGTTATTTTCTCTGTTTCTTATCATTTCCTGTCATGCATTCGTTCCGTACAACTATCGTTATTCCTCTCATTGATCTGCCCTTTTTCTATTTCTTATTTCTCATCCGCTTTCATCTAGCTGCTTCTCTATTATTACTTCTACGTAATACTTTGCCAAATTTCTTATAAAATCTCTATCCGTTCCATTTAATCATGCTTATTTCAGTAACATATCCTTCATTCTTCCATGCCTTCGTTTCTCGTCTCTTTTTGCTTCTTACTACTTCTTATTTTCTCATCTCCTGTTCCTTTCTCTCTTAGTTTCCCGGCATCTGATTTCTTACAATCACTTCCGTTTCTCCATACTAATCCCCTCATTCTCGGTCTATCTGAATTCTCTCATACCTAACCCATGTTCCTCTTTCCCTTTTTCTTTTCTTTTCACTACTTTTCATAACTTATACTGCATATTCCTTTTTACCCATGCTAAATCAACATCTATTCTCTTAGACCTTCCATATAAGATCATTTTCTCAGTTATCCCTTCCCTCCTATGATCCCATTTCTTTGGTTTCTCTAGTAATATCCTCTCCTCTCTTCGCTATTCGCTTCCTACACTTCACACGTCCTCTATCTCTACCTTGTAGTTGGTGGGGAGGCTTACACAAGAGGGATATAGGGATCAAAAGGACCTCGGCCTGCATGCGTATGGATATGGTTGTTAGGATCCCTATAAACGGGCTCTCCAGGGTGGTTGAA
>JAAAKG020132139.1:0-14612 GCA_010014905.2 Druon quercuslanigerum | reverse complement strand
ACGGGATTATACCATGCATCTCATGGTATTATACCAAGGGCCTGATCTTGGTATTATACCATGAATTCAAGGTATTAAAGCAAGATTTTCTTGGTTTAATACGAGGAGAACTTGCAGGGTATTATACCTTGCAACTTCATGGTATAATGCCGTGTTTTTTCTCTCCGTGTACAGAAAAGATTGATTCTCTGCAATCTTTCCGAATTATATGCCAGATTTGTAGCCCTACATGAAAATGTGAAGATCGGATATTCGAAATTCGCACAACAAAGCCCAAAAAACTGTGTTTTAGCTGGAGCAAGTGAAACTTACAATGTTTGTGTCTGCGTTTATAAAAAAAACGTGAAGTTAATGTTGAATGCGGTTGATATTAAACATTTACCTGAGGGAACTGACAGACAATTGTCAGATTATCATGACTGCCTTGAAGAAATCATGTGCAGTGAACCCACTGACGCTTGACATTTTAACGAATGCGAATCTGGTCCTGAAATTGCAAATTTTAAAAAGTACCTGACTGATTTATTGGACGTGAATAGCTCCGACGCAGTGACATATCGAGTTTGACAGCAAACTGATAGACAAACTTTAAAGACCGAAATAGCAGACACTGATGCTTTCGCAGAAGCACTCTGCACTAAACTTAAAAACTTGAAACCTCACTTAATTTACTTAATTTTGATCAACTTTGCTAAAAACTAAACTTTCATTTAAAATGCTGAACAATCTTTTCATTGGAATAATAATCAAGCAACTATATTTACAGTAGTTATTTTTCAAAAATATAGAAGCGAACGGGAGCATTTTAGCATTAAAATCATATCAGATTGTTTAAGTCATGACACTGTAGCTGTGTACACATTTCAAAAGCTCATCAAATACTACCTCAAGAAGAAATTCACCGTTGTTAACAAAATTTATTATGTGACGAACGGATCTGTGCAACATTTTAAAAATAAATACGTTTCATACATCTTTTAAATCACAAAAAAGATTTTGGAATTTCTTCAGAATCACATTTCCAGGCAACTGCACATGGAAAAGGTTCAGGTGATGGGATTGATGGCCATTTAAAAAGACTTGCGGCAAAAGCTAGCTTGCAGCACTCAGCACAGAATCCAATCCTAACTGCGATAGAGTTATAAGAATGGGCTAAGAATCATTTAACGGAAACAGTTATCCTTTTCAGTTCGAAAGAAGATTACATAGAGATGACCAAAAATATGGAAACTAGATTTTTGAAGCAATTACAATTCCCGGCACTATAAATTATCACGCATTTATTCCAAATGAGCACGGGGCGATTGCAACTGAAAAATCTTTATTCGCAACAGAAGATGATCTGTTTCTGAAGACAGTCAAAAACCCGCAAGTTTAGAGAAGCAAACAATGCGCGAAAAAAAGACGAAATAAATAAAATATGATGAATTTAGTGCAGCTTCGCTAGAGAATCATGCATACAATCAAGTCCCCGGTAGGACTGGCCAACTTGTCCGAGCGCGCGTTTAAAAATACTTTGAAAAAAATCAAAACTGCGCGAAGTGTAGAAAATGTTAAATAAACATTTTACATGGCAATTTGTTTATAAAATTTCAAAAATTAAAAACATGAGCTTTCGCAGGATGAAATAACATGAAAACCCCTTCAGCAATCATCCATAGAAAATTCCAGTCGCATTTGTAGAAAGGAAGTTATGACTATTTGAAAATTCCTGTTTTGCCCGGTGGATGAAAATTTCATCCCATGTAGTTAGAGGAGGGATGGTAGTGAAAGTCTATAAATTGGTGGGTATAATACTATCATATAAGAGAACAAACTTTAAAAATTTTAAGGCAATCGGAAGACATAACTTTTAAAGTTGGGGCAGTTCATGAATAATGTCGAAATCACATTCATATTCGTATCTTAGGAGGTTCTGATTCCTGAGTTCCTCGTATCTTTGGAATTCGTCTTAAATGTTTTTTCTAATCATTTAAAATATTTTGCAGCTGATTTATTTTAAAAATAAAGATCTGTAAAAACCAGTGACTATTGGAGGGGGGGGGGGGGCGCGTCTTAACTCTTCCCAGAGGATATTTAGGCTTTTCCAAAGAGTATTTTGGGCTGCAATATATGCTGCAATATAACTTTTTGTTCTTCATTTTTTTTGTATGGACTTGAAGAATGCTTTAACTTTGATAATTCTCCATTTATTCAAAAAAAGTAAAAATGATAAATTTTTTAATTTTCCTCAAGCACAATACAATCAGATTACTCTTTCAAAAATTATCCGGTATGTATAGGACATCGACAACGACAAAGACATAGACATATAGACAGTACATGTCTATCAAAAAGATCAATTAAAAAAATGGAAAACATGATTTTTGAACTAAAAATTGGATAGTTAAATTTTGAGTTGAAAAAAATTGTTACTCAGGAAAAAACTGATTTGAAAAAAAAACGATTTAATTTTCAATCAAAGAAAAAATTTTTAATCAAAATTAGAATAGTTAAATGATAAGTACATAAAATTAATTTACAACGAAATAATTACATTTTCAGCCAATCAGATGAATCTTTGATTAAGAAGATTAAATTTGAATAAAAAGATCAATTATCAACACAAAATTGAACTGTTTAATTTTCCGTTAAAAAAATCATTTTTAACTTTAATGATGAACATTCTAGAAGATTAATTTACTATCCAAAAAGGATAATTTTTAAAATAATACATAAATATTCAACCAAATATTTAAATTTTGAAAGGGATTTTCAACTTAATATTTAAATTTTCTTCCCAAAAGACGAATCAGTCACCAAGAAACTTAATATTCTACTTTGAAAGACGAGTTCTCGACAAAATAGTTAAATTTTGAACAGAGTTTTTAACCATGAACTAATAGAATTATTTTTTTAACTTTAAACAGGTTAATATTCAACCAGTTGCAATTTTTAAGAAAAAATATGCGATTTCTACCAAAATAGATGAATTTAAAATCCAAAAACAGAAAATTTTTAACAAAATTGTTGAACTTTGTATTAGTTAATAAAATTCAAAAATATTTAATTTAATAAGTGAAGTATTGGATTTTGATGTTTTGATTGGAGGTAAATAACTTTTATTTTACTTAAAAATATTTAAAATCCAAATGTTTTAGAAATTAAATATACAAAATAATGTTGATTGCCAATATAAATTTCTCAACATTGTATAGTTTGGAAATCAACGTTCTAAACATTAATTTTGACCTTTACGGGATTTTTGACTTTTTTCTAGTTTTGGAAAATAGTAAAAGGTTTTATCGAAATTGATTTATTTATTTATTTGGCATTTATTTGGGATTGAAAATAAATCAGACATCAGAATTCTGGTCTTGAAATTTAAAAGCAGAGGAATAATTTGGTGCTTTAAATTAAAAGTTAAAAGAGTTAGGGATTCAAATACTTATAGAGAAAAGTTCTTTTATTTTAGGTAGAACAACAGTTAAAAGTTAAATATGAATTTATTTTTAATAATTTAATATAAATTTTAAACTAATTCGCTCAGATGGAAGAGAACTAATTTATTTGCACTGTCGATAGTTTCGTCACTATGTGCAGTATGCGTAAAAACTAGTTTAATATCATCGACATTAACCTACAGGCAACACATATATTTTTATGTTTGAAAAATAGATCACGTTTTTTATATTTAAAAATTATTTGTATTGTACAGGTATACGAAATTCATGCAAAACTAATTCGCGCATTTATTTATGAATATAGTTCAAATTTTGAATTCAGGAAGAATCAAAGAAAGGCTCAATGTAAATGTCAAAACAAGTATACAAGTCTAGAGAAGTATTTGTTTCCCGCATTTTCAGTAAACCTTTATATAATAATTATTATCATTATACACAGTCGAATTTTAAATAGAATCAAGTATATGAAAATAATGATTTAAATTAATAATATATTTATTTTATAACACCGGGGGTGGGCGGCACAGAAAAATGCCTGTTTCTCTTCTCATCCCTACCTCAAAATAGTAGGTAACAATGTAATATAATTAGCCTCTTTTTAATTAATTTTTGTCAACTTTTTATGAATTATGTTAAACTAAAATCGGATATATACTTCCGTTGTCATTGTGTGAGTATTGATTGAAAAGTATGATTGATTTTCCGACAAGCTTTTTATTTATTAATCAAGTTTTATAACATTCTCAAGAAAATCTGGAACTTTCAAGCCAAAAAGATAAATTTTCTGTAAAACTGATAAGCTTACTTCCTGAAAATATGAAGTTTTAACAAAAAAGTTGAATTTTCAACCTAAAAATATAAATATTTTACCAAAATAAATGAATTTTCAAATAAAAAGATAACTTTACAAGGAGAGAATATAATTGTTACATTTACAGTCAAAAATAAAGCTAGTTTCAAAATTTAAAAACGAAATATTTAATAAAATTGTTACATTTACAATGAAAGAGATGAATTTGGAAGCAAATTAATGAATTTTCAATTATAAGAGATAAATCTTCAGCAAAAATAGAATAGTTAAATTAAAAGTAAAAAAAAATTTATGTTCAATCAAAAAAATTTTAAGAAAACATTTCGATTTTCAGACAGATGAATTTTCAACCAAGAAGATTAAATTTTTATATAAAAAAATCAATTTTTCACGAGGAAGCGTTATCTTAAATTTTCAAACAAAGAAATTAATTTATGAAAAAATTGATGAATCCTCAACTAAAAAAAAATGTTACTCCGATATTTGAATTTTCAAACTAAAAGATGAATTTACTATTAAAAAGACATATTTTCAAGTAAATTTTCCGTAAAACAAGAAATTTTTAACTAAAACGATAAACGCTTAACGAGAAAAAAATGTTGAAATAAATAGTGGCATTTTCTACATAAAAAAATAATTTTATACAAAAAAGACCGGTTTGCAACCGAAAACTGGTTTCTTCAGAAAACTGAAGGAACCAGAAAACGTACCGATTACTTAGTTTAAAAAAAAGTTAAATTCAACACAAATTCCGTAATCATAATTTGTTGAATAAAATAAAATTCTCTGACTTTTTCAGATTTTTTCCTACTTCCTCTGGCTTGTAGCAATCTTGAAATTATTTTAAAGTGGAATAAAATGAGTAGTTCCTTGTAATTACTTGAGGTACGTTATTTGTGTTGAATTTTAAATTAAAAATGTTGTCTGCTTACACATTTTGACAGGTCATTTAAAAAACATTTTTTCTCTAGTATTCCAACTATAAATCCAAAATATTATCATAGATAATAAATTTAAATCATCCCTGATCGCACTGTTGCGCCCACACGTAATCATAAATTTGTTTTGGCTTAATAAAAAATATTCATTATTCTCAAAATAAGTTCCTTGAGTCTAGAAATATAAGAAATAATTGTAGACGTTCTCGAGCAATCTAATTTATTAAAGAAAAATATTGCGTAGGCTCCTGAATTAATAAAGGTCAGAAATTTCATTGTATTGCACCAAATTCTCGGATTCTGTCCATTGTCGGCTTTTGTCTGCAAATAGCCTTGACAACAAGTCGGAGGGATTTAGCAGAAAACAGCCAGGGACATCCGGACCGTTTCCAAATGAAATGCATTAGATTGCGCAATATGCTCAAGTGAGTACTCGCGCACTGCAGCCATTCCGATGCGAGAGTCGCAATCGTCACTCGCACTGCACCCTGAGAAACTGCGCTTGTCAGCAGTTTTAGGAAGGCCGATAAAGGAGGGGAGGGGGGAATCCCATAGTTGAGTATACTTTACATTCGATTTTTTTCCAGTCATCTGATTTTTTTGCAGATTTTACGATCCGCAATCAACATTCTGGTCTTTCAAAGCAGTCGAATATTTGGGTTCCTTCATTTAAAACTTAAAATTTTGAAAGCTTTCAAATGATAAATTATTTATGCAGAACAATTTGTTTACTTTGAGAAGATTGTAATTTCAGAAGTAAATATAAACAATATATTTTTGCTCTAATTTTAAATAATATTTGTTGAATGAATTCGTTTGAATAGAAAAGAAGCAACTTTGTTATAATTTGTGACATTTTTTACATTACTAGTACACCCTAGTAGTTAAATTTGTTATTTTTTCATTAACTTTCAGGCAACACTCATGTTTTCATGTCTGAAAAGATAAATAATCTTTTTATATTTTTAACTTCTTTTTATGATATATGTATGTATATATATATTTTTTTTTCAGAAAGAATCAAAGAAATGTATGTAAATTATAAATCTATGTAAATTACATTTCATTAATTAATGCTCATGAATATTCAATAATATACTGTGCATATTTTGCATCAGATAATTTTTCTTCTATGGGAAGACCCTATTTTATAAAACTCTGGTTAATTTTTGCTATTATTAAAAACAAAAATATAGGCAGGACGCCCATTTTCTAGCATTTCTTTTAAATTTCAGTAAACTAAATAAGAACGTACTGGCTGTGGCGACGAAATTTTCCGTGGTTATAACCCTTTTTCCACTTCAGTAAGAAGTTTCCGGTATTAAAAGATCCAGATAAATCAACAACGAATTAAATATATAATCGGTAACGTTTTCGACCTCATATGGTCTCTTTTTAAGGCTACAAAAAATAATAATTTATTGTAAAAACACATTTTTATTTAAAAAGCTTAAATACAACGTTTATAAAAATAGTAACATACGCATACAGATAACATAAATTAAGAGATATGGAAAACAAGCAATTTGTGTTGGAGTAAAAAGACAGATGTTCGAAAATCCATTTTCTCTTCAAAGAGAGTGATTCTTGATGTGTATGCTCAATACTGTCTATTATTTTTTAAAAAGTTATAAATAAAATGTTTTACCTGCAAACAGACCGATGAAAAAGAGTGAAGCAAAGAATTCCATTTTCATTAGAAAGAAATCCATGAGAATGTTTAGAAAAATATATCAACACATAAATAAAGTTATTTATCATGTCTTTCATTAAATACATGATGGAATTGGCCGCCTTTACTTTCATATTAATGTTAGCGTAAGCTAACATTAAAATAACAGTGTGATTAAAAAAGAAAAAAAGAAAAAAATTAAAGTTACAGTTCGTTGACAAAAGTTTAGTTACAGGCTACGTTGATGGAAATACGCATATAGATTTGAATGAAAATTGTTGTCTGGCCAAGAGTTAAGTACGTAAAAGGGTACGTAAAGATTAGAGCACCAACACGGATTTACTTTGCAAAAAAATGGAGGTTTTTACCAGTGGATTCGATTCCGCTGGGGCTTTCAATGCTAGTTTTACTACAGAAATTCTGACTTCTATTATTTAGACTAGCCAATTTAACGAATAAAACGATTTTTTCAAATTAAATGCAGAAAACTTGGCATGATCCCACTTCATTCAGGCAACCACTATAGACTCGAAAAACATTTTGAATTTTCGACATCAAACACCAACTTGAGTTTTTACATGACAAGAAAATTATGCCTTTACCTTTTAAAATTTTTAGTGATTTACTTATTTTTAAAAATATCAACTAGAAAAATCCTTTTCATAAAACGCAAAACACACTGAACTGAAAAATTCAACAATCTTAAAAATAGAAAAACCACAAAAAAAACGTAAGTTGTGTTTAAAAATTTAACTAATTATATAATTCCGAAGGAATTATTTCTAATTCTCTCTCTAGGAACATGTTTTGCATTCAATTCGTTCAACAAAAACAAAAACTTTTCTCTCAAACGACTTTATAGCTGCTATAGAATTTGGAAATACAAACTTACCTTCAGATAAACGAAATGAAATTTGAGTACACTGCTCTCAAACTGTTCTTCATTTTTTGAACTCTCGGATTTTGAGTAAAGAAAAATTTAAAGATAATTTAGATTTTAACCCAGCTGTTTAATTTAATAAAGAAAATTCGGTTGTACACGGAGGGAAAAAACACGGCATTATAGCATGAAGTTGCAAGGTATAATACCATGCAAGTTCTCCTCGAATTAAACAAAGAAAATCTTGGTGTAATACCTTGAATTCATGGTATAATACCAAGATCAGGCCCTTGGTATAATACCATGAGATGCATGGTATAATCCCGTGCTCTCTTTGGATTCCCCCACTACGCAGCGCCCAAAGGACTCGAATACTCGTTTAGGCGAGTTTAGAGCTATATATAGATTCATATACGTGGTCGTCCGTTCGAAACGTATTCACTATTCAGTCGACGCGCTGTAATGAAAAGATAGTAAAAATGGCTTGACTGTAGAGAAGACACCCGGTATATCGAACGCACGCGGGCTTCAAAATCGCTGACTGTAGTGGGCGTGGCCTAAACACATCGAATGCAAAGGATGCACGGGATTATACCATGCATCGCCTGAATCTATACCATGCAGAGGTTCCTGGTTTAAAACCCACCAAATGCATGGTATTGTACCAAGACTGTTGCATGGAATAATACCAAGCGGGGTTGCATGGTATAATGCCGTGTTTTTTCTCTCCGTGTAATTTTTCTCCAAGCGGATAAAGGGAACACTACTGTATCAATAATAAGATTGGAATATATAGAAAACATACTTTTTATTGTTATCAGACCAATCCAAATTTAAAGAAGTACGTTCTGAATATAGTGCCACCTCTGCCAAGTTAAACAATATTATAGTCAACAGACGGGATTACAGTTCCTACATTTCTTCTATAAATGCTAAAGAGGTTAATGCAAATGCTACTGTTATTCCTGAAGAATGTGGACTCCAAAAAATTCATAAATCTGGAAATCCTCTTAGAACAATATTCTCTACTATTGACAGTCCTACCTCCAAATTAGCCAAATTTCTATCGAACATCGTTAAAAAAATGTTCAAAAAACCAAATGATCGCGTCAAAGACAGCTGGCAATTTGTTAACGACATCAAATCTTTCAAAATCTTCCTAAACAACACTATTTGTTATCCTTAGACGTTGTTAATGTATTCCCTTCAAATACAATGAATCCAGCTCTACAATGCATCAAAAACAAATTGGATGAAATTGCTCCTTCAACTATCATAACAAGGGAAGAATTTCTTCATGAGATTGAGATTTGTTTAAGATTCACACAAAGTTATGAGAAAGGGTTCAAATCTTTTATAGAATTCTTATTCATTAAGGAAAATGGGGCGTGGGTAAAAATTTGAGAACTTGGTCTAATTTATATTAACAGAGCATGCTAAATTAGAATTTTATATTCTATCGGAATCAGGAGATTGTGAAATTCCGGATGCAGAATTGAACTTGGGGATTTTAATAGACAACTAGAAAAATGAAAATTATAATCAAATATCCTGCGTGGGATAGATCCAATTTTGTGGATGGAATTTAATATTTCTGGAAAGCATATTAATTAGAATATGCAGAATTCCTGCAATCATTAATATTCACAAAAGTCAGCTTTATACAATTCTCGTATATTCGTTTATTTTGAAATTCTTAGTTCAATTATAAATAACAACAACGGCCTTTAGTCAACACAAGTATTGTGGTAGAATAATTTCTTCACGTTTAAAATTTATTTTTTATACTAAAAACATAGATACACCGAAAACAGTTTATCTTTACCATTAACCTAAATATATAGATAATGCAACGATAATTACACTGAACCGAAGAAGGCGCTATGGTATGAAGCTTTTCAAAAGAGTATAAAGGAGGCGTCACAACGCCTATTTTCAAAAATACTACAAGCGCAAAAAGTCTATTTAACTTTCAACAGATTCAGTACTGCACGTAAAAAGAAGTTATGAAGCTGTTGTCTCTTTTGTGCATCATAGCTGCTGCAGTAATTTGGGCTGCAGTGGGAGCAAAAGCAGAAGATGGTAATTCTCAAATTTCAATCATATCTAAAACAAAGACGCATTGTTTAGCTGTTTATTACAAAATGTATCTGTGATAATTTCAGCAGTTTGTCAAATTTCACTAAATCAATAATTAAGTATTGAAAGTAGGGCAATTTAACTGGAACTCAATTTCAATAAAAAACGTGTGAGATAATTTTTCCGCTGAAAAAGTAGAGATAATCATATCCAAATTTTGAATAAAATAAGCTTAGGAGGCATTAGTTTATGTCAATTTCTGTATAAGGTTTGGCAAAAAGAGGGCAGATTTTATATCTTTTTTTAAATTTTAAATAAGACCTGAAATTACAGAAAAATTTTCACTGTATTTTGACTAATTTCAAAGGTAAATTTCTGTAGATTCGCAGAAACTTGACTGCATGAATAATTGTATATTTTTTACTGGCATTGCACAAAAAGTTAAAGTCAATTAAGTTTGCACTAATGAAATTGGAGAAATTTTAATATTTTTCCCACTGAAAAATAATATGCAGTAATTATTTATAAAATTGTTTAAAATATACATTTATATGTTTCTTGTTATTCACTTCTGACAAATAAGATGACTTTGAATTTCGCAACTTATTTAATGTTATTTTAACTGTTTGCTTCTACATAAATTTACCTAAAGGATAAGCCTGATAACGTTGCAATTGTTGTACTATTTAGTAAGTTTTTTAGAGTTAAAAAGGCTACCCACTGGGTGTCTGTATACAAAGTTGTTGTAGCGTTACTCGATGAAATTCTAAAAAATTTGTTTTTAGTTACAGAGATCATAGGTTACCAGAATGAATAACAGAAATAATGAAGAATGTTCCAAGTATTTCAATCTTCTTATATCCCTTGGATCCTCATTTGCTGTAAGACAAAAATTATATAAGTGACCACTTTCAAGAACAAGTGGAAGCATTTTAAAATTGGCGAACAACAATAAAAAGAGTGAAGTTTTAATCTTTACGAAAAAAAAGATATGCTGTTATCAACGGAACGAAGGTTACTTCGAGTTCTACAACGAAAATTACATTAAGCTCTTGGTGTTTATTGCCTTATTGTTTGTTTGTAACAATTAATAATAAATAAAAAACACAGCAATCAATTTTCTACGGAAATATATTTATACTCTATTTTAATAACATTTTAATAAGATAGGCTTATTGCGCTTTGGGCAGTTCATCACCAGCCCTCTTCTATCCGATTTCAATGACTGTCAAATTCCGGAGGCGCAAGTTGATACGTGGGGCTTACATAGACACCTGCGAACAGATAATGTTTTCTTATTATAAAATTTCGAAAAAATCTGGTATTTTTTTTCGAATTTTAAATAAATGCGATATTATTATTATTAAGAAAAAATCGACCTGCTTCGCTGGCACAGGCTCATCCCGAGCTGCGCGCCCGGCTCGCTTCGCTCGTAAGTTTGAGCGCGCCTAGGGCGCACGTCTGTTGAATCTCGCGCTGTGGGCTCGATTATGGCTTACCTCGCGCTTCGCTTTCGGATATTTATTCTTCGTATTTGAAATACTTGAATGAAACTTTATCAAAAGGATCTCTTTTAGATTGTAGTATTTATATGCGTTTTCATATTCTGTTTTTTCGTATTTTGCGTCGTTTAGTTTCAAAATTTTAATATTATTTTTGAATAAAATGATGCATCGTAAACACAAGAAATGAATTTGTAACAGCGTATTTCAAAATGAAAGCAAGTAGTTGATATCCAATCCAGAAATATTTTTAGTTTAAATTAAAGACAGTCAAATTCGAACAGAAAGTCGAAATTACGATAAAGTGTTACATTTTTAACAATACAAAATAAAATTTCTACCACAGAGAATGATTTTTCAAAGCAAAAAAAAGACGTTTCAGTAAAATACATGAATTCCTAATTTCAAAATTCTAAAAACCGGATTCGATGACTCTAGTAGAATTTTTTAATTAAAAAAAATTACCATTTTCTGTTCTAAACGTCTTATTTTTGTTTTACCTTCTCAGAGTTTAGTCCAAGTTTAGTTCAACTTTCGTTGTAGACTTTGCCTTTGTCACACCAAAATTTTACGATAAATACTTAGAATTTTATGTTGATTCCATTTCACTATTTCATTTTCCTACTTAATATCAAGAGAAAACATGTCAGTAAAATCGAATGCAATAACAAATTTGACTTTAAAATGCGTAGTTGATTCATAAGTTAAGTCAGTCTTAATTAATAAAAAAATTGAATACTACTGAAACCACATTGTTAGAGATTTAGGAGTAGGGTATATAAATCATGGAGAGAAGAAGAGATTGTAAAATTAAGTAAGCAGGATAAGAAGAATAAACCGATCAAAAAAATTAAAATAATGCCTCTCTATACTGTGCTCCTTACGGCTTGTGAAATTAAATGGTAAAACCTGTACTATTCGATATTGATATACACTGTAACATGAAAAATCAAATTTACATACGCTTGTGTAATTTTTTATGGAAAAGTTTATGTAATTTACCATATCGAAAACAGTAACTTTCCCATAATTAGGTTAGGAATTTTGCGGGGGATTTTTAGTTACAACTCTGCCGTGGGACTGCGATACCATACTTCGACTTGATCTCCCTTTCTGCCAGGTGAGATATTTTTTTATCACTAAAATAGTTTCTTTAAAAATAAACCAATATTTTAGAAGAAATTTGAGTGGAAAATGAAATCCAATCAAAATCTCGTTCACTTGATCGTTCACAACTTCAGGCACATTATATTTTGCAGTATATTTCGTAAAGAAATATTCCAATATTATCGTCATGACAGTTCCTATTAATTATTTTTCTTACCTTGCCTAAAAGCTTAGCTGAGTTCTAATTTAAAAACATGATAAAATATTCGCAGGTGATTTTCTCGGGTGCAATTCAGATTACGATTTAGGTACAGTGGAGGAAGCGACTAAAAGTTGGCTTAAAGATGCTCCCTGGCGCAAACAGGATGACGGGCGTTTCGGAAAACGTTAAAAAACTAAAGCTTAATAATATATAATAACTAAAAATCATTATTTCAGTGTCGAATTATAATAACGTGAATTTTACAATATTTTCTTCTTTTTTATTTTCCTTCTCATGAAATCATTTTAAAAGTGTTAATCAAATCATTGATTAGGCTTTTCATTCGTAAAAACATGAATGAGATCCTATCTGGGATCCCATTTGAGTTATTATAACTTCTGCACTACTTTTGGTACCCTCCAAATTATGGTAAATTAGACGTCGAAACGATTGATAATACGACGTCGATGCTGTTTTTAATGTGTCTCCTTCTTTCTTCTGCCGCCCTTTCTGAAGAGCACTCGAACTCTAAAGATACTAGCGTGCCCACTCCAAAGAAGCGAGTGGGAGCTCCGTGCACATTCGTATCTTTGGAGTTCCAGATTCCGGAGTCTCTCGTGTGTTTGGAGTTCGATCGTATCTTTGTTTTTTCGACGTTCACTGGTTACGTGTGTCTGAGTGTTGCGCCATCGTGCGAATGTTAAATTTTAAAAAGAATGCATGTGTAATTTTTTCAAGGCAATTAGCGAATTGTTTTTTTTTTATCACGTACAACCATCTTGAATGTTTTTTTGTTTTAATCATTTAAAATAATTTTTCAGCGTCATGAAACCATCTTCTGTCCTATGCATAATGGCTGTTGCAGTATTTTGAGCTGCAGTATTAGGATATATAATAATTTTGGCGAATAGTGTTGTTAAGCACAATGTTATTGTGTGCCATATTTCCGAAAAGTTAATTTATTTATTTTTATTATATTTCTATAGCAAGAGTTTATAATGGATTTGTAGATATTTTTTGGTTCAACAACTTATGTTTTTTTATTTTTTGTCTTTTGTGTCGTTTAAAATTATTTTTTATTGTATTTTGAATCCTATTTTTTACGATTTAAAAAAAATCTACTCGTCCTATCCATTAATTTCTTTTTACTTGATTCAAAAATTATCAATGAAAAGCTTGGAAGCCTTTTCACTCTTTTTTAGAAGAGCAAATTTTTTCCATCCTTTTTTTTATAGTTTGTGTCTTTTGTCTAAAAGTTTTATTTTTGGATTTTTAATTTTGATTTTTACGAATAAAACAAAATTTACGTGCCCTGTAGAAAAGTGATTACTAACATCTTTGTAGATCCTTTTCAAGTGTATAATTTTTTTTCTTTCATTTTTTTCGTATGTTTGACCGCCAAATGGAATTTTTAATTATTTTTTGTGCTTTAAATCTAAAGTTAAAAAAGTTAGGGCTTTAAATACTCATGGAGAAAAGTTTATTTATTTTGGGTAGAACAACAGTTAAAAGTTAAATATGAAAAATAAGAATTTATTTTTAATAATTAAAAATAAATTTTGAACTAACTCGTTTAGATGGAAGAGAACTAATTTATTTCCACTGTCGATAATTTCTTTATTTCATGCAGCACGCGTCAAAAACTAGTTTAATATCATCGACATTAACCTTCATGCAACACACATATTTTCACGTTTGAAAAATAGCTCACGTTTTTTATATTTTTAAATTATTTGTATTCTACAGGTATACGAAATTCATGCAAAAATAATTCTCACATTTATTTATGATTATATGTCAAATTTTCAATTCAGGAAGAATCAAAGAAAGGCTTAATGTAATTGTCAGAAAACACTCAAAACAAGTCTAGACAAGTATTTGTTTACCTCATTTCCAGTAAACCCCTAGCATTCCATACACCCAGTCTCCATTCGTCGCCTGAAACTTGACCTTTACGTTTTCCGTGTGCATGCCGTTT